>MU864051.1:0-50088 GCA_033296885.1 Triangularia verruculosa | reverse complement strand
AGGAAATGTGGATGAAAATTGATAAAATGCCGGTTCAATTGCCCAAACAGGTTAGGATGTACCGATCTAACATTTAAAACCGTGGGAGAGGTGTAATCCACGTGCCGAATAACCCGAGTCAGTCCTGTGTACAGTTCCCCTGAGCTACGGCAGGTACATCTGCTTGGGTTGTCTTGTTATTGTGCTGTTCCTGATCATACATCACCCCTTCCCGGACTCATCTAACATCTAATATCTGTACATGTACAAGGTGCGTCATGATAATACAAAAATATGCTTGCCCTCCCGTTGAGCTGAGATGTCGAAGAAAATAGACAATAAAAAGGTATAAAGTGGTGGCCTTCCTGCCCCAACGCCCTGTCTAATACACGCTTTCCCTTTGCATGCCCCCAAACGCCGGTGCCAACACAATCAGTGAGTAGTAATCCAACATCGCCCCTCCCTCTTCATCCGTAGAAGGGGTCATCAGAACGGCCACTTTCTGGCCTTGGGCTGCTTAGCGTTCTTCAGCATGTTCATCCTCCTCAGTCGTTCACGGTTAGTAGGATCCAGCAAGACGTCGGTGCCGTCCTCACGGTACCACTGGCTGTGTCCGCCCCCTCTTCGCACGTCGTGAATATTCATCTTAACCCGACCAATCTTGCGAAGCTTGACCAATCCATACCAGCAGACAATCAGCGACGCGATAGATGATGCTCCGGTAACGGCACCGAAACCCCAGTTGGTTTCCTCTATGAAATTCTCCAGGTTCATACCGTACAGGCCTGCCAGGAAGGTGCCCATGGCCAGTCCAAGAGTGCCAACGCTAAACTTAAGGTCGAGGAGCATGAGCGAGTTGCGGTTGGCATCAAGAATTGCGCGGATACTAATGCTGTGGTTAGCGGGTTTCAGCCCAAAAGAATGAGACGTGCTGGGTCACGTACATTTCCTCTGTGTTTCTGATGCTCGAGACTAAGTTGCTTGCCTCCTGAACCACTTCGTCGCAAATCTTGTTATACGATTCCAGCAGCAGTTCGACTTCGGTGTGGTCGTCCTCTCCACGGAATAAATCGTGTGTTTTCTCAGTGAGATACATGGCTGCAAGATCGTCGTCAGCCTCGAGCAGCTCTTCGATGGCATCTCTAACAAGTTTCGCCTTCTGCTCGAAGGTGCTGACCCGCTTGGACAAGACGAGCAAAATCCGCAGTTTCTCCCGGTCAATGTCGTCCTCAAGCTCGCTGAGCACACGAATGACCGGGTCCCGCACCGATTCAAAGTCAGCCTCCAATTCTGAAGTCACGGACATCAGGACAGCTTCGAGCGCTCGGAATTCGTATGGCAAACTATTGGCACCGGCGGCTTGCTTTTGCTGAAGCTTCCCCTGCAAATCGTACATGAATGCTGACTGTGGGTATGACGACTTGGATCCGTAGACATCAAACAGTAGTACGCGGTCGTGCTTGATGAGAACCTTTAGATGCAACAAGTTGAGGAGAATGGCAGACGGGCGAACGAGGATATGTGGCAGGTTGGAGGAATCAATCTTTCGAAGATCGCGAGGAAGAAGACCGTACTTTTGCACACACTTATGTTAGTCACATCCTACAGGTCGGGACATCAACAGTAGCAGGCTCTTCGTACCTTGGCAATGAGCTCACTCTTTTTGAGCTCGCCGTCCACCATGATCACATCTCCATTCCCGTCCACCTCAGTACATCTGAGTCTAGGGTCCAGTGCTGCTTTTGAGGTGAGGGCTCTGCGCTGGAATATTGAGCCAGACTCCTCCTCCAACTGTACCGGAAGATCGTCATCTTTCAAGGGCTGCCTTGGCTTTTTTGGGGCAGTTCCAAAAAGCCAGTCCTGCCATGATCTTTTGCATTCCTCTTCGTCTCCTCTAGCAGGTGGTTTCGGGCTGGACGACGCATATCGAGGAGTGCTGCCGTCTGTTGGAGAAGCGGGGCATTTGGTGTTCGTGGCTGTCCTCTGTTTCCTCAGAGACTTTGGAATAAGGTCTAGAGGCAGCAAGCCAGCTTGGTGTGTTGCAATGCGCTTTTCTGTGACCGGCTGTGTTGTGCGGGCTATCTCGCGACTCTTGCTACCGCTGGTGCAAGCATTGCGACGAGGAACCGATGTCTTGCTGGTAGGGCGGCGGACAACGATGCTGCTGTATTCTGCATAGCATAGCCCCTCGGATTGGGCATGCAGATATCGAAGAAGACTCCGCGATGGCGCTGGAGGTCTCAATGCCGGAGGCATCGCAGCAAAAAAAGATTCGGTGCGGACTTGTGTCGGCGATGCTCGAAGTTTTCCTGTTGCTCAAAGAAATCAGAGCTTCTTGGCAAAAAAGATTCCCAGTCTGAACCTTTGATGATGCAGGTCCCCACTGGTCCGTGCAACCCCCAGGGTCACTTACAATTGCTCGTTATCGATTGGCTGAGTGGGGCCTTGAAGAATGAAGAAGGCATCATCAAGGTGTTTGGCCGTACTTTTTTCTTCTCAAGGGGAATTAACAGGTTCGCAGTTCCCCTTTTTATGAAGAATGTGACTCTTTCAAAATAGTAGTGTTCACGCACTTTGCTAAAACTCTGGTGATGAAATGTGATGAAATGCAACTGGCCGTCAACTCAAACAAGTCACTCATCTCTTCACCCATCACACTCTCCGGTTTCATCCATGTCATCAGATCAACCTATATCGCCATATCGTCATTGCTCCATTGAGCATTGCTCTGCACTTGGACCTCCCTACACCTTTTCACTAGGGACTTCTATTTCTCGTTTTTTCTTGCCCTCTCCACCACTTCTTGATTGCCACCATCTCCCAACGATGAGCCTCACGCCCATCAAGGTTAAGGGCCGCGGTCGTAGGAAGAAGTGGCAGCCCCCCGACCCTTCAAGAATCAGGAACAACCGGAGGAAAAGAGAGGATGAAGACGATCAGGAAAATGCCGCAAGCCATTCGTCAAAATCCCCCAAGCGGTTGAAAAAAAATGGCAACAAGAAATCCGAACTTGAACAACTACCAACTGAGCTCTTCTGGCCCATAGCTGTCATGTCCCAGAACCCCAATCTCATGATGGTCAACAAGCAGTTTCGCAAAACACTGTCAGCCAGATCTTTTTTACTCGAACTGGCCGTGGGAGCATTTGGCCCAACCTGGGACAAGTATTTCGGTCTCTCCAAAGCCTCTCTCTTAGCCTCTCGTCAACATGAAACCGACCAATGTCCCGGGGACTACAAGTTCCAAGTAAGTTTACTACCCTACAGAATGCCCGAGGGTATCTACAGACGCTTGAATGGTTCCTTCAACATAACAGGACGCTGATTCTTTGTTAGGGTGATGTTCTTGCCGCTCGTTGGATGAATATCGACTTGTTACTCCAAGCCCAGCAAGTCTGGTACCGTCAGCAGGGCACGAAAAGGTGCTGGAAAAAGTCGCAGTGCATTTACTGGACTTTGAATACCCAGACACCCCAAGATCAGGAGGGACAGCAAGCTGAAGGGGTACACGAAGCCCAAGAAGCCGGAGACAAAGAGCCAGATGTGCCGGAAATCCAGGTGTGGTTCGACCAAGAATGGCAAGAGTTTCGCGGGGCATTCTCAGCTGTCGATGACCACGGCTCATACAAACGAGGGCTCATCATGGGTATTGCTGAGGATAAGAACAAAGGGTATCTGGATCTTCACCCCTTGACCCCAGTTCCCGACCGTCTTTTGAAGGGACCGTTCGATCTCCAGAAGACGAAGCTGCTCTTTTGGCTTGTCCGCGGGGGAGCTCGAATATTGCCCCAGCATAGTTGGGAGGTCACAAGAGTCGGATTTGAGCAGATCATGTCCCTCGAGGGGGACAACATCACCTTGGCGCCGTACCTGCTCTTTTTTTACCATCGTCTTGGCGTGTTCGAATGGGGTCATTGGCCAGACTTTGTGCTTCAAGAGAAAGCGGACTGGCTGGATGAAATGCTGCGCAAGGTGTCGCGGGCTGATGCACCTGAGAAGTACCGCTTGTATAAGTTTACACTACTGTGGGTGTTCCAGCTGGCGACATACACCCGGGCACACGGGTAGTTTGACGCACACCTACAGTCCTCGCAGTAGATGTAGATGGCTGGCGTGGCTGTTGCCCATGTGATTGAGTATTAATAGATCTTGTTCAGCGTCTTGCTGCTACTTTTCAATGCCTGACGACTTTCTTCAGTGACCTGCTCACTTGAGATTTGCAGAAGCATATTTATAGACTTTCCTTGCGGCCTCGGCATCTTGCTCTTTCTAGAGGTACCAGGCTAATCGTGAATCTCGATCTTTACACCAGGACAACAAGTTCTTCTAGCTATTATACTTTACGGCCTTAGAGGAATGGTCATGCTGCCGTACGAGCGAGTGATGAGCTGGTAGCGAAAAAGTGGAAAGCTGTAAGTGTGATGGTGTGACGGAGAGACTTGGGTTTGATGTATCACCTCGAAGCCCAAAGACTAAAAGCGGTTGTTGAAACACACAGTCATGATCAGTCCGTGGGCGACGCCAAGATCAGGACCAACACAGCGGGGTTCTTGACTTTATGCCAGGCATATAGAGCCTCCACGCCCATTTACCGCAAAGAATGATGGATCATGATGTTTGAAGAATCCTTTTTCTTGTTGCTCGTATCAAGTTAACTGGCCCAACTACCTTTGCTGGGAACAAGGAGTGGAGGATTCGCTTGCAAAGCAGAAAACACACAGCGGCTTCCCGGTTCTGACCGTCCCATTACGAGCGAAAGAGGGCGGTATCATGTCGCAAAGAAGAAAATAGACCCAGATATACCATTTCCCTTTTGCCGAAAGTAAACGAAGCGTGCAAAAATGACATCCCATGCTGTGTGTAAGCCATGATTTAGATGACCCCCATGATGATGGTTTGGGGATGGGTCTCGACTAAAAGGACCGTCTCCCAAGCTGCCAGATTTCTCTTTCGCCCATGATTCGCAAAGCCAATCAATCCATAACATCATGAAAAGATTTCCCAGATTCCCAGCTTTGGTTCCCCCTCCTGGTCCTTTCCCGAAGATAAAAAGCTCCCGACATCGCTGTTGTTGACCGATCTTGTTTCAACTCAAAACGAGCAGCGAACAGGTTGGCGAAAAAGGTTCATCGACATGGTTGGTGGTTGGGTAACTTAAGCGGTGGGGTTGGGGTTCATCTAGAGTCGTTCCGTCAGCCTGTCGTCCTTGTATTATGTAATAGTTGTTGTCTGGAGGATACTGACCTTGCGCTTGCCACCAGTCAAGGTGATGTTGACGAAACGGCGAGTGTAAGTGAGTCTCTTCTTCGCGCGGCCCTTACTATTTCGAGAGTCAGAATGATATTTCGTCATCGTCAAATCCACATCGTGGGTGGAAGTCGGAGAAATCGCGGGTGGAACATACGGGGTCTTCTTCTTCTCCTGCTTCTCGACCTTGGGGGTCTGAGACTTGACCTTTCCTATAATCCATGACCGTCAGAGCCTGTCCTTCAATCCATAGCGGTCGGAAATTGGGCCGTCAAAGTGTCGCTGTTGACCAAAAAGAATCTCGAGATATTTTGTCGTCGTGGGGTGGCGAGAGCGGGGAGCGAGACATACCGGCACGAGCCAAACTGAGAAAGAAAAAGTCAGTATATCAATATATCATCATGATGCCTTCAACCTAGTCGAAAATATCGTACCTTCCGTGAACCTTTCCCATTTTGGATGATTTGCGATGGGCGTAAACTACTCAAAGTCGGGCGTCTTGGATGGGAGCGGGAGGCGGACGCAGCAGAGGAAGGTTTCGCAACTCGATGCTGTCGATTTCTGTGTGGATTAGGCTGATTAGCTAAGAAATTGTGGGCGTGGCGACCTGCCCCGCAGGGCTTTGAAAGTGACTGACCTTCACTGGTGTGGCGTCGAGTGGGTCTTGTGCTGTGGCTGATGAGTGCTGCTGGAGGTGGCTCGAGCATGTCCACGGCTCTCAAAGAAGATGAACGGCTTGGCGGGGTGATGAAGGTTGAGACTCGTCTTGGGGCGTAATCACGTGGGGGAACATCTCGTGCCTCTGGCCGCCACCGCCTGTGGCATGGGTTGAAGCAGGCTCGAACTGCAAGGACAATGCCTCCAATGAACAGGAGTATGATGAAGGAGCAAATCAACGAGCCTTGGAGGCTTTGACTCGCTGTTGAGAGTGCTCTCCAGCTTGACTCCATTATGCTGTTGTGTGTTTGCGAGGAAGAACAAGCTCACGTGAACTTCACGTGATTAGAAGCTACCTACTCTCGTTTGGTCGCCCCGGCAATGCGGAATCCGCGTGTGTAGGCGCATCTTTGATGCCTTCATCCGTCAGCGAATGAGGGCCCATCTTTTGGCGAGTCATCGTTTGCTTGCGACAGTGTCAGCATTTGTAGGCACTGCTGTCACTACCAGACCTTTCGGACTTGCCCATGCGAGCGCGAAAGCTTGGAGCTCAGGCAAGCGTCCAGCTCTTGAAAATCTCTAGCTAAGACTGTGAATGCTTCAATAGCTTGACAGTAACTTGGCTCTACGTGACACTGAAACCTTCCCCAATCAATGACACTTCCACCCTCAGATTCCTTCCGGTTTTTCGTCTCAGCTTCAGGCATCTGGCCATCAGTCGAGTGGATGAGGGATTATCAGATCAGATTGATAAGAACTCTTGGCTCACGCCTCTGCAGCTGCGTTCCACCCTTTCCCCACTCCCCCGCCAACGTCGTTCGACTCCATCGTCTTGGCCCAGCGTTGTGGTTGGTGCAAGCAAGGTCACCCGCTTCCGCACTGGCATCACCGCATTGGCAGGCAAGAGCTACAAAGACCCCTTACAAGACCGCCTCTCGTTGTTTGATATCCTTCTCCCTCTGTTTTTGCCTCTCTTTTTGACACTCTCCTCAAACCAACGGCCACAACCGCCATCATGAAAGCCTCAACCCTCCTTTCAACTCTCCTCCCTCTCACCTCCGCCTATTCGGTTCCCAAAGATTCAAGCCATGTCACCAGCCGCATCCCAACGGCGCGCGAATCCGCCATCCTCGCCCGTCGCATCCTAACCCTAACCCCCCTAGGCACTATCTCAACCATCTTCCCTTCCACCTCCTCCTCTCACAACCCCAAGGGCGTCGAAGGCAAACCCCATGCCTTGATGGAATACATCTCGGCCTGCGACCCTCTGTACCCTTCCAACCCGACTCTCCTCTCCCTCAATATCTCCTCCACCTTCCGCAACGCCGCCGGAGCCAACCTAACTGTAGCAGTAACTTGGACTCACCCTCCTCTCCCACCCCCATCGCGCTCCTTCTTCTCCCGTCTCAACCCCTTTTTCTCTGATCCCACCCCGGTCAAGGCGCAAAGCTACTCCGCTGCCGCCCTCCCACGGTACTCTTTGATGGGATACCTGGAACCCATCGAAGGAGCCGACGACCCCAAGTCTGACACCGGCCAGCAAGTCCAAGCCTGCTACACCTCTGTCCACCCCGACGCGAAGTACTGGCTGCCGGGGAACAGGATCCACGAAAGCCACTTTGTTAGGATGGTCGTGACGGAGATTTACTGGGTTGGCGGGTTCGGAGACAGAGCATACATCGGGTGGATCGACGCCAAGGACTGGGAGAGTGTGACAAAGGAGGAGATTGAGGGGGTTAGGTTGCCGGGGGAGAAGCCCCTTGATGGAAAAGATCTTTAGGAGAGGGATCTTTAGTGAAGAGGACTGAGACGAGAGTTTGATGGGGCTGAAGTTGGACGATGCGGCGTAACCGTGGCGTTGGGGACATGGGACATGAAGGTTGATGACAAGTGAGACACACATGACATGAAGGATTGGAACGGTTACTATGGCTCGGTTTTGGAAGAGCGTATGGATTTATCATGGATTGTTCGAAGAGAGCCAACTGCGATGCATTAGGTTTTGGTGACGAGCGATGAGAGCATGGTTGGCAGGAACATATATGTTTTTTGAAACCTCCTGAGGAATATACATACACGAATCTGCGAACCCCTATCAGCACACTATAGTTATGTTCCTGTTTCGTGGGGTGGGTCGGTGACCGATTGATTGGCAAACAGACCGGTTCAACACGTTCTCTGGCCAACAACACGCGAACCTGAAGCGGTGTATCGACTCCCCATTTCCAATCCTACAGTCCTAAATATACGCTCATGAACTCCCCCATTACCTCCTTCAAACTCCTACTCGTAATTAAACTCTTATGTTTAAAGATATGTATGCTTCGGTTTCCTACAGCCTTTCTCCAACCAGTTCATTCAATCATTACCATCCGCCCTCCTAATCAACTCTCAAGATAACTTTCCAACCCAATGCCCCCGCCTCCCTGATCGCACAAGCCAGACAACCCCTTCGCCTGCGACTCACCACCGTGTTCCACCCTCTCTCAGCACACACCGCCCGAGCCAGCATCTCCATATCACTACCAAACTGCCTCCTTCTACTCTCACTGTGCATCTTCTTCGAGGCACTTTCCAGCTTTCCTTCAAAGCTTCCCCCAACCGGCGAGAGAGGTGAGTTGAGGCTGTTGCTATCTGACCGGCTGATAACAGGTGACAGCGGGATCTCATGTTCTTGTGGCTGGGGCTGGAAGCCAGTGATGCAATCCACCACTAGAACCTTGGCTGCGGGAGGCGAGGAGGCAGCAGGCGTCAAGCTGGGTTTGTGGACGTTGGAGTAGTCATCCAGCAGCGCCTCGAGCGAGAAGTCCTTCTTGGAAAAGAGGAGGTCTGAAAGATGGAGCGCGGTGTAGGTGAAGAATTTGTGGAGAGGATGACCTGCCATAGACTGTTTTAGCTACGAAGAAGAATGGGGGTGAAGAGGAGGAAGAACACTCACCAAGAATGGTAGCAGCCTTACCGCTACCATCGCCATTCAAATCAACCTGCCGAATCGTCGGGCTGCTCGGCGACTTCATAATCTTTACATGCTGCGACGGCACACAGGGGTGCGCAGTCACAAAGTTGATATCCTTCGCCAGCGAAAATGTGTGCTCCGTCTCTTCCCCCGAGTCCACATCCGTCACCGTAAAGCTGATCGCCGCCGGGTATGTGTGGATCTCGGGAGGGCGGCTGCTAACCTCGGAGATTGGCGTCACCCCATTGATCTCACTCGGTGTGGTGTGCACAGAGTCGACCGGCGCGTAGAGCTGCAATGCCTTGAGGTCAATGTGAATCATAGGCGGGACCCTGTCCCGGTAAATGTTTTCAAAAGGAATGATGAAGTCTGCCGGTAGTACGGACGAAGGATCGGCATTGCCCAGGACGTTCGACTCGCTCTCAATGGCGCGCTTGCCCCAAAGTCGGGCTTTTTTATTGACGCGGAGGGCATCCTCAGCGGTTTCTTCAACTTCAATATTCACCCATCCATCCCCAAGTCCTAGAGGTGTGACATCACTTGATATCCAGCCCATGCACTCGACTGCGCCCTTGCCCGCAGCAAGCACACGACCAACAATGCAAGCGGTGCTCCAGAAGCTCTTGCCAGAGTAGACAAACCCAGCACAGAGATTTGCCATGGGGCCCAGCCTCGCCATGGCTTCCGGGTCGTTCTCCAACAGAGTTGCCATCAAGAAATGGCATATACCTTCTCCGGGCAGCATCAAGCCCGACACATAACTCTTGGAAAGCCACCCAGAAGAGTGTAGCGCAGCCGAGATCTTTCTACGTCTAGATACCACCCGGTGGGAATTCGAGTTCGGCCTGGGCACAGCAAAGTATGATGAACGTTGGCTGTCGGCCCGACTGCTCGGACTAGCAAGAGGTGTCGTCAACGGAGTGCCTTCCACCACAGCACGGCAATTGTCGGAGATGGTCGACACATAAGACTCTTCATCCGGCCAACGCAATCTCCTAGCAAAATGCTCCAATCCCTTTAGCTGACGCTGCACATGCTTTCCTCTGATGAGGTAGGCTGGATCATGGTGATGACTTTTATGCCCATGTCCATGTCCATGTTCTCGAGACAGAGACATTCTCTTCGTCAATGAAGCCAACCATCCTGAAGGCTTCTCGTCCGTCGACCGTCCCTCTGTCTCCGTCTTGATAACCTCAATGTTTTCCAACCAAGCTCGAGCAAGAATAAGCGACCACTTGACCGACTTGTTGGCATCCCTCTCAAACCGGAGGATTTCTGCCGGCCGAATGCTCTCTACACCCAACTCTTCGCCCTCCGTAATAGCATCCAGCCTGATAAGCAACTCACAAGCCAGCAAGATCTGCATCAGCAACCAATACCTCTCCTCAAAGATATCACCTGATGTATCTCCCGTTCTGACGGAAGCCCCATCATCCACCTCGTCACCCAAATCATTCCCCCACAACAACTGCCCCAACCTAATCCGCCACTCCACGTGCGAAAAGTCAATCCACATATTCGGTGCAGCCAACACCTTGACCAACGCCGAGATCTGCACTGCAAGGCTATACGGATCCCGATGATCCAGCACCTTCGTCGGCGGGTGGAGAATCTGGAGGAACAACTCATTGTAAAGTTCGCTCGAGACCCGCTTCTCCCGCAAGTGCTTCTCCGTATACCGCTGCCCGTTCTTGATCAGCTGCTCCATGATCAGGCTCTCCTCGATGTGTCTCAGCCCATCCTTGGACGTCAGCATCTTTTGCCGCTGCTCAATCACAGCCGGAGCTCTTGTGCCAATGCTCTGGAACCCCCACTGCTCCTCCTGGAGCGCGTCTGCTACCGACAGCTCCAGTGCTGCTTGGTATCCCAGGCTGCCCTTTTCAAGCCCAAACATGCTCAGCATGTTCGGCCGCTCGCGGCAGCGGGGGTAAAAGTGAGCCCGCCGTTTCTGCTCCGAGGCCCGCTGGGCGGTCGAGCGGTCCGAGTGAACATCGCGGGTGATGTGAGGCCAGGCGGTGACGCAGCTCCAGGCTTTGTCTTCGATCTGTGTGTGGTCTGTGAGATCCCTGATCTCGAGAGACTCGTCCCATGGGAAGGCGACCGAGGGGTGAGGGGCGCCGGTGTAGTGACCCTCGGAACGGGCAAAGTACTGAGGGGCTCCGGAGAAGAGCTTCTCGACCTCGGAGTCTGTGAGGGTGGCCATGATGCGGGCGATCTTGAGGGTTGGCTTTGGGGGAGGCAACCGGGCTTGCTCGCTGTCTGGCGGGGGAGGCGAGGGGAGCGGCTTGTTTGGGTTGATGGGGGAGCGCGGGGACAGCGGCGAGAGGGGTGAAAGTGGTGTAGACCGTACCGATGTCTCCAAGGGCTGGTTGTGTATCACGAGCTGGTCAGTCAAGAACACTCATTGCTTCCAAAATGGCCATGAGGAAGGACAAATGTATCGTCAGGCAGACTCTAGCAACTGTCCAGAGGTGATGTTGATGTGGTTGAGGTAGTCCCGAGTCCCGCAGGGTCCCCGGCCTGGCCCTCGTACGATTGGCGCAGGAACCAGCTCGGGAAGACGTCGAGGTCACGCGGTGTCCATCAGGGGTGACGACACTCGAGCTGTTCTCTACGGCAATCCCTAGGTGCACCCCTACGTCGGCGGCTTGGCTTCGATGTACCGTCCAAAAGGCCCAAGCCGCATGGAAAGAGACCATTCGGGCTCCGCAGGCGTGACCAACTGCCTTTATTCCTTTATTCCATTGTTTTCTTGCCATTGGCCCAGCTCATGACAAGACAATGGAAATGAGGGGTAGAGACACACACCCAACGGCTCCCAACCACCCAAACGGTTCAGGTTTCCCCAGACGGCAATCAATAAGGAAAATCTGGGGAAGGACGGAGGTCTGGGTCTGGGGGCCTGCTTGCTTACCTCCACTGCTGTGCCTCGATGGGGCCATCTTCCCCGCTGAGGGGTCAAGTCTGCTGGTGGCTGCTGCTGCTTTCCCACAAGTCGGCTTCGCAGGTCGTGCAGCAGGTCTCGGTTGAAAACTCGCCGGTCTCTCCTCCCGTCTCCATTATTGACATCTGAAGGCTTTGCTGATTCGGATTCGGGGTTGGACTCTGTCGTGCTGTTGATGCGACTTGCAGCAGTAGTTGGTGACGGGCTGCTGGCGTCGCTTTCCTCCGGCGTGGTTGAGGTCTTGGCGTCGTCTTGCACTGGGGGATCACCCCTCTTGTGGCCCTTTGGCGATCTTCGCAATATCGAGAACGACGGCATGGTACGGAGTATGTAATATGTATTCGCAACGTCGTGCCCGCTTCTTGGGTTTGTACTCCCGGTGTGGTCAGGTTTCATCAGTAATGCAGCCAAATCAAGTCATGTCAGCCGTGCTTGTGGCGGGCAATCGGCTGCTCGCAGAACACATAGAAAAGTTCAAAAAAAAAAAAAAAGAAAATCCAGTCGATCATAGGAATAATGGGACCTAGGGTGACCAGAAGATAAAATATCAAGGCAGTAAAAAACCTGGAGACAGTAGACACCACCTGTTTGAGATGGGCCGAAAATGGACGTCACGGAGCATGGGGAGTCGGATTCTTGAACATGGGTCTAATGTCCGTCAGTTATATCATCAAGCCGCTTCTCCACGCGGAACCTCCAAAGATGAGGAGGAAACAAGGAAGCCAATCGCGGACCCAAAGAGGCAGGTCCTGAATTCATTCGCGACCTTATTCTGGGGGGCTTATTACGATGGCCCGATGGGCCTCCCCACTCTCCCCACGCTCCCAAGTTGTGGACAAAAAGATAGAGTACCTAGCGATAGGCCTCTCGATAGATCTACAAGGCCCATTAACTATTACTGAAGCCTGCTGGTTATCTTCTAATGCCTTTTCACTATCGTAAAAGGCCAGGTTTTTGCGTAGCAGTCTCCCTTTTTTGTTGTCCAGCGGGTGGCTCCCTACATACCCGAGATACATTGTACACGGTGTTTTGGGATCAGGGATCGCGGGGGTTATGCACATTGTTTGAGAGTTCGAAACCCTAGTACCAGTTCTTGATATGCCAGTACGCAGTAATGACCTCAGGCGAGGTCACCTTAGTGTGTTTCGTTGTGTGCTGACTGAACCAAACCTGGAACTACATGTGTCAACAGCGACATTTGATTTGCTGCTTTGGTATTTATATATGACCTGGAAACCTGATCCATCCGAAGACCTGATTCTCCGTCAATTATCTCATTCAATGGACTAGGAAATGGGGATCCGGGTGAATTGAGTCGGCTTTCTCCGAAATGAGCGGCGTCAGACAAACTTTGATACACAGCTAAGATTGTTCATCCTTTTAATGTGAGATTCTCATGTATTATCAGCCGCCTTGATGCGAGGGTAATCTCGGGGTATCAATTCAAGTTTTCAGTAAACGCCAATAACCTCAACTCCTGCTGTCATGTTTGAATGAAGCATATGCATGCCAAATACCCCGAATGTAAAACAAGCCAGTCCTCGTCCTCAAGTGCGCTTTTGTTCAGCCGCTGTTTGGTTTCGTATCATGCGCGACGGCCAGTATAAACTTGGGGTCTGTGATAATCACAAGCTCTTGGGTCGCGGTGCGCAACCGTTGCAGACGAGCTGTATCCTACAATACATCAGTACCGACCATCAACGTCTCAGTATACCACAAGACTCACCTCCTTATTTAGGTCTTGCACGAACTGTTCCGTTACGTTGACATAATTCCACACAAGCGTTGCCAGTTCATCCACACCCTCCCTCTCAGCGGTTGAAGTTTCGGTCGTTCCATCGCTTGGTGCATCATTAGAAATCGATGGCTTTGAGGACTCAGAGCTTTCCTTGCGAAACAACTCCGTATTTCCACCTGTTTTCAACACATTCCCCGTCTCGCGGTCAAGAACAAGCACCGCCTTCACGCCTGGTTTGCCCAAAACACGGTCAAAGTTCTTGTTGATATAGTCAAAGTCCGTCTGTCGAATCTGTGTTAGATGGATGAAAGGCCGCGGTTTGAAGTGACATCAAATAACTGGCAAGCGACATACCATCTCTGAGTTGTCTGCCATTGCTATGAGAGGACAAGTAGCATGAGGAGACGATCCGGTCTCGGTTCCCTATGTTGGAGGTGACCTTATGAGTCCAAGAAAAACAAAATTGTAGGTGACCGAGTTATTTTGTTAAAATTTTGAGCGCTCTCCCGGGTTAGCTCGTTTGCTCAGAATCGAGTGAATGGGAGGTGAGGTGAAGCCCACTCACTAATTACCCATGCTCACGGAAGGCGTCTGTGCTTCAGCTGGAAGTGGGTCAGCGCATTGAAACCTTCAGGTTGTGACGCCTGGGCTGTCAGCGAAGCTGTCCCATTCTGCCTGTCTTCACCGCTAAAATTTCCAACCGGCCCCATCTCAACGCTCGCATCAACATCGCCGTTTGCGACAGCTAGTCGCTGGGGTTCTGGATATTCTCTGGGTAGATTCGGCTGAAGAGTTCAAGATGGGTTCTAGTATGCGAAAAAAGAGGGAGAAGAAGAGGGATTTCAATGTACGATATAGCGACCCGTTCAACCCCAGATACGTAAACTGATCCATCCCAGAAAGCCAAGTTGAAAGTTGGAAGGGAAAAGGCCAAAGCAGCCAATTTCACAGACACCAGCTTTAAATCCAAATGTATACCGCCTATATCTCCCAAATTCACTGCAAATGTGCTAACAAACCGTAGCAATCGTCGTCAATCAAGGAGCCCTTACCTCAGATGGCATAGACCCAACCGAGCAATTCAAGCAGAACCTCTCACTGTGCATCTCAGCAAGATCCGATAATCAACGGCGCGAAGCCGTCGCCTACATTACCAACCAAGTCTCATCAACACCACCCAACAACCCAGTGGGGACATCGGGGGTCTTGACCAAGCTTCTCCCACTCTTGTCAGATGCATCAGCATCAGTCCGCGCCCAGCTCCTGAAGCTGTTCCGTGCACTGCCACCATCAGAGGTTGGTGCTCATGTGGAGAAGATTCTCATGTATCTCCGCGGAGGCATGACCCATCTTTCACCAGACATTCGCACTGACACGCTCAACGTGTTGGACTGGCTTCTTGATGTCGCAGGAGATGAAGCGGTTTCCTGTTCCGGCGGTTGGCTGAAGACAATCAACAGTTTCAGTTCTATGCTGGGGTGGAATCCCAACGCTGGCTCCGCCATGACCAGCAGGGGATGGACGACGGCATCAAAAGCTACACTTGGTACCAAGAAGGGACCCGAAGCTCAAGCAAGACAAATTCAAGTTCTCGCAAGATTTCTCGAAGTTGGCTTCAGACCTGAAGCCCCAGTTCCTGCCAAGGCGGCCGCATACTGGGACAACATATATCGCCTGCCAACCACACCAAATCCATTTGCCTATCTCAACCTTTTTGGGATACCACGAGACGAGGAAAACGAGATGTACCTTGACCGTGGCTCTCGGCAGCGCGTTTTTGACGTCAAATGGAGAGCCGCTATCACGGCTGGTATGGAGGGTGCCAGGAAGGAGGGTGGGACGGTTGGGAGAGCAGCGGTTGCTCTCAGAAGGGCGTTAAGCGATGGGATTGACAGCTCTGATTCTGAGGCTGGGAATTAGCATTCATGGAGTTGGGTTCTTTGATATTTTCGGGATTCCTTTGGGCTTTCGGAGGACGACATGAAGTATATGCGGCGGTCCTATTTTATCTGTTTGCTTGGGCTTTGCACTTGCTTAATCTCAAAGTTGTTCTTTCTTTGGAACCCCAACCTATGTGTGTCACCTTGGTCATCCTTTTCCCACTGCATTGCCTAGATCTGTGATTTCCCGGTCGGCCCCTTTGCGTCCCATAGAAAATTTACCCTTTCTTGGTCGTTGAATGTCAACATCCTAGTGCATACTGCGCAGTCGTCTGACCGCTTGCGCGTCCAGTCTTGTTAGTTTTTGAGTCAGCAACACAGTAGGTAACTCCTATCTGCCTGAGTATCCATCCAATACGCATTAAATCCTGCCCCGACCATAATCCAGAATGTGTCTGCACCACAACGGGGAAACGTGGCAAATTCAAGACAACTTACGACCCCTGAGGCTGCCTGTCCCTATTTCGTAATTTGATTGCACATTTCCAAACCTTGAGCCTGAAGTCTATAATCAAACGCCAGATGTAGTGTGAACCTCACTTGGTGTCTCATACGCCGTATGTTGCCAGGGCTTACTTCTGGCCCCTTCATAAGTTAGGGGAAGAGTATGTGGCCTTTCAGACACTCCCAAAACCCTGCACCTGGCTGAGACTTTGAAACGGAGCCCAACAGGAGCAAGCATACATCATCAACCTCGCCGGCGTCAACTGTCAAGTTCCGCACCTCGAACAACGACACCACTGCCGTCGAAATCCGAGATAAAACTGCTCCGTGAAGCCCTAATCTGTCAACAGCCCCGTAATAAAAACAGGCACGAGAAAGAATCTGTCGATATCCGGAGCGTGACGGTCCCCGGCACTGAGCTACGGTCACCCTCAGCGGGTCATCATCGCCAGCGTCGTTTGAATTTCTGGGTATAAATTCCCAGTTCCGGCTGGATTTTCCCAAATCTTTCTTTCTTCCTCCACCACACAACAACCGACCTTCCACCAGCCTGTCGACACTGAGCAGTCTTTAGGACACCGCTTGCGCAAGTATCTTGTGCAGACCATCCATTCCCAGGATACGTAAGTTGACTTCCATTCCTATTCTCCTCTGGCAATTGTGCTGGATGCCTCATCTCTTTGGAGACCGGCTTGCCCTTCCCCTCCCTGACCAGTGTCAACATTCTCGGCCGGTAAGGCACCAAGCATCAGCCCATTCTCGGGCACCTTGGAAGGAACGACTTCTTGCTGCTGCTAGCGTCGTTGCCCCTTTTCCTCGCTGTCAAGCCCGAACCACATCAGCTTGATCGATCCTGCCGTTCCAACCTCAACACCGCAGGCATTGTTCATGATACGCGTCCTCTGCGTCATCCGATAGCCGTTCCTTCCTCAACACCCTCCCGAGAACCTTGATGCCCTCGGTTCGGTCTTTCCCACGGATTCCATTGGCGTCGCCCACCTTCTTGTACCCTTAGGCAGCCTTCAGCCCCCAGCCCTCAGCCCTTAGCCCTAAGCTCTCTGGCTGCCTTCCACTTTCTACTGCCTGCCTGCCATCTTCAAATATTCCCCCACTCTCTCCTCTCTCTCCTCTCTTCTCTTCCTTCACCCCACCTCACTCTCTTGATCAACTTTCGATCCTCACCACGAAAGATTCTCCTCCCTCTCTTGAGCATCTGCTAAATCAATTTGTCAGATCTTCACCCACTACTAATACTACTACTACTACTACTACTCACTCTGCTTGCCATCACCATGTCTGACTGGGGCAACAACGACCAGGCGACCTCTAACGAGGTTGTCGACTCCTTCGCCACCGGCGATCTTGCTGCCGCCGTCCCGGAGGCTAATGGCGAGACTGAGAATAAGCCTAAGCCTGCTACGGTGACCTACAAAAAGGCTAGCGGCAACTGGATTCAGCGTGTCCCTTACAACTACAACGTCCTCGGCGATGAGGGCCACCACGACTGGGAGCACAATGCTGCCGTCTACGAGTTCGACGGTGAGATCGGCGATGTCGGTCCCGAGCATCCTGCCCTTGAGGCCCAGCTCTTTGGCGAGCCCGAGACTCGCAAGAAACAGGGTGTTGATTTCTCCAAGTAAGTTTTCCACCTTTTCCTCGTCCTTTACATCATGAAGTTGACCTTGGTATAGCATCTCTGAGCTCGAGGTTTTTCAGGAGGGTCCGGCTCGTGTCGACCCCATTGCGAACTTCGACACCGCGGGCCTTCACCCCGTCATGTTGAACAATGTGAAGCTTGCTGGTTATGAGACCCCCACTCCCATCCAGCGCTACTGCCTCCCAGCCATCAAGATGGGGTATGACGTGGTCGCCGTCGCCCAGACCGGTAAGTGACTTGATGTTCGGCCTTCTTTACAACAAGTTGACTGACCAATTTCGCCCAGGCTCCGGAAAAACTGCCGCGTACCTGATTCCCATCTTGAACGCTTTGATGGGAAAGGCCAAGAAGCTTGCCGCTCCTCGCCCTAACCCCGCCCAGTTTGTTGAGGGCGTTGACCAGGCTGTCCGTGCCGAGCCTCTGGTTGTCATTGTTTGCCCCAGCCGTGAGCTGGCTGTCCAGGTCTTCAGTGAGGCCCGCAAGTTCTGCTACCGCACCATGCTTCGTCCTTGCGTCATCTACGGCGGTGGTCCCGCTATGGAGCAGCGCGCTCAACTCCAGAAGGGCTGCGATATCCTCATCGCCTCTCCCGGTCGTCTCATCGACTTCATGGACGACACCCGCCTTCTGAGCCTTCGCCGTGTTCGTTACATGGTTATCGATGAAGCCGATGAGATGCTTCATGATGATTGGAAGACTGACTTCGACACCATCATGTCTGGTGGCGGTAAGTATTTCCTTGGTGATGAGTCGAAAAGAAAGTCGTGTCTAATTTGGAAACAGAGATTGAGGAGGGCAACGTGCGCTATATGTTGTTCTCTGCCACCTTTCCCAAGCAGTTTCGGGATATCGCCAAAAATCATTTGGCTGAGACGCATGTTCGTCTCCGTGTCGGTCGTGCTGGCAGCACCCACCGAAACATCAAGCAGGTGGTCATCGAGACCGCGCCCTTCAACAAGAAGACGACCCTCATCGACCTCTTGGAGTCGCTGCCTCCCACTCGCACCATCATTTTCGTCAACAACAAGCGTACCGCTGACGAGCTTGACGACTTCTTGTACAATCTGAATTTCCCCTGCACTTCGATGCACTCAGACCGCACTCAGAAGGAGCGTGAGGCTGCCCTGCGCGGTTTCCGTGGCGGCTTGGCCCCCATCCTGATCACCACCGGTTTGTCTGCTCGTGGCATTGACGTTCGCAATGTTATGCACGTCATCAATTACGATCTTCCCTCCATGGATCATGGTGGCATTGAGGAGTACACTCATCGCATTGGTATGTTGACAATCGTGTTCTTGAATTGGTGGATGTGGCTAACCATGTTTAGGTCGTACTGGTCGCATTGGTCATCGCGGCATGGCCTCGTCCTTTTTCACCGACCGTGATGAGCCCATTGCTTCGGTCTTGACTCGCACTCTTTTGGAGACTGGCCAGGACGTTCCCGAGTTTCTGTCTTCATACATTCCTGAGGATACTGCTCGTCTCCGTTTCGAGGCTGACTCCGACTTCGATGAGACCGAGAATGCCGCCGACAACTTTGGCGGTGGCTTTGGCGATGATGCTGCCAACGGTGCTGGCGGCTTTGGCGACGATGCCGGCAATGGGGCTGGCAATGACGACCCTTGGGGTGCTGGCAACGCCGAGCCGGCGGCCAATGCCAATGATGATGGCTGGTGAATAGGGTAGTCGCCTCATATTCTCTCATAGTGTCAGTGGTTGATTTTGCTTGGGTATCTTGGAGGTTTGTTGGAAGGGATTCGGAGTTACCTGGAAAATTTCTGGCATATGGCCGGCATAGGATGGAGATAGTTCGTGCGGATTTCCGCATTATCAAGAACACCTGTTTTCACTGATAAATGGCTTTTGCTCTGTGACCGATGTTGTATATTGCTCCTTGTGACCTTCAATTGTTGGTGGTAAGAGGTTGAAGCTCTACGTGCCCCACCCATGCACGATTCGGCAGGTGACCATTGTTGCAAGAGCTATCCTGACGCCATCTACAACAGGGGATATGAGTGTTTCTGGAGTATATCATAACTAATTTCGTCTTGCCCTCGAAAGATGAAGCTATTCCCATTTCAGGTTCGAAAACGCAGTCACATGTCGAGACAGATTGCTGTTCTCGACCACGGCATCAGAGAGACTACAAGGATGAAGAATTCACAAAATCCAGCCAGGATCTAAACTAACATGATTTTTGTACATATAAACTTCTCACTGGTTTCACTCATCAATGTTTTGACGGCGATCCGGAAGCTAGCCTCCAAGCCCTCAAGGGCAAGGCCTGCAGCTGCAAGACCTTGGGCCTGATGTACAGCGTAAAGGTGATGACGCCTATCGCCACGCACATGATATTGACAACGTGATACCCGTCCCTCTGCATCTCGCATATCCCGCCCCCCGCCAAACACCGCTCCTTGTCTGCCTGAATGGCACAGCTGAACGGCTCCTTGACCAAGGGGGTCCCCGCCAACGCAATCTTTTCCCTCTGGGCAGCGGTGAGGTTGTCGAGGTTATTCGGCAGGCAGGTGGCGGACGTGAAGTAATCCACCAGTCTCAGGATGAAGAAGCGCGGGAACGTCCCGCCGAGGTTGCAGACTGTCGCCAGGAGGGTCATGTACGTTCCGCCAATGGTCGGGTCGGCGATCTTGGCGTGGAAGGCGGAGACGGCGACGAACATGATTGTGTTGGTAAACGTGGAAAAGACGTGCTGGAGGATGACCATGAGGAGGTAGCTTGGGGTGACTTCGCCGGAGGCAGGAAAGACAGAGACGGTGAATTGGGCGATGAGGGCGGCGACTAGACGGCCGGCGAAGCCCCAGGACCAGAGACGCATGGGGGTGAATTGCTGGGACCATTTGCCTGCGTAGTAGCCGAGGCCGATCTCAAAGGGGAAGTCGATCAGCACGGTCAGGGCCATGTTGGAGGTGCCGAAGCCCTTGTCGAGGAGCTTGAGGGAGGTGACGGCGTCGTTGGCCTGGAAGCCGATCTTGGCGATGAGGTGGACGAGGATGATGGTCTGGATGTTCTTGAGGTTGAGGATCTTCCACATGGAGGAGTAGACGTCGAAGATGCCGTCTTCGTTCTTGGTGCGCTCCTCGCGCTTGAAGAGGAAGAGGCCGAGGGTGACGAGGATATAGGCCCAACCCCAGAAGGTGAGGTAGCCGCCCAAGGAAAGGACGCCGTGGTCGAGGGGGGTGGGGCGGATCCAGCGGTTGGCAAAGTCGGGGGAATTGAAGGCGAGGAAGACGGTGTAAGACATGAATTGACCGGCGGTAAGGCCGACAGTCTGGGCGGTGGAGGCGTAGGAGATGTTGGCGGGGGAAAGGAGGGTGAGGGCCCAGCCGTCAACGGCAATATCTTGGGTTGCGCACATGAGCACGAGGAAGAACCACCACCCTGTAAAATCCCAGACTGTCGGGCCGCCAGGCTTGCCGGTTGTTGCCATGAGGGCTTCAACTTCGGAGCCGAGCCAGAGCATGCCTATGCCGGAGAGGAGCTGGATGGGGAGGATCCATGACTTGCGGCGGCCAACTTTGGGGGACCAGACTGCGTCGACGATAGGGGACCAGAAGAGCTTGAGGGAGTAGGGGTAGGAGGCCAAACTGAAGATGCCGATTTCGCCGTAGGACATGTGGTTCTTGAGGAGAAAGGGGACGGAGCCGGTGGCTAGGCCGAGGGGAATGCCCTGGAGGAAGTATAAAAGGACAAGGAGGCCGAAATTCCTCCTGTCTTGTCTTGGCAGATCGAAGAAGCCATGGTTGTTTCCCTCGTGTTCTTTCGGCGATGGGTCATGGTCGAGGGAGAAGGACTCGCGGGCCATGAGGCTGGCGGCGGCGGCTTCGGAGGAAGAGTCTTGGGTTTGGGGGAGGTTGCGACGCATCACCTCGGTGGTGTTCATCTTCGAGGAGCTGTTCGCCTTGCCTGACCCGGGGGAGCCGTTTCGAGTCGTCGGCGATTTGGCGCGCCGGGATTTAGCACCCATATGTACGTGTAGTGTCTGGTTTCTCGTGTGGTATGTATGTGATCGACGATGTATTCGAGATTTGGGATGTTGTTGCGAGCGGCGCAGAAGTTAGATTATGGGTCTGGTCTGGGATATGATTTAAAGACAGGACGCGCGCGGAGCAGAAAGGCCTATGGGGCAGCAAGTTCAAAAGTAAGAGGTGAGAAATAATGAGGTCTACCTAGCCTCTTGTCTGGAAGCAGTTAACGAGAGACGGCGTTGAAGTTAACGTTGATCCAATGGCCCCTTACAAAAGTGGCCTCTTCTCGAGGCTCCCCTGGTGCCGCAACAGGGAGACCTGGAAAAGTCAAGCCAAGCCACGTTGCACTGTGCCCGGGGGCTCGGAGCCTGGAGGCGACCCCCTGAAAGCGCGGGGAGCTTGACTGTTTCCAGCACATCGCGGGGAGCTCCTGTGGCTTGACTACCAAGAACGTATTCAAGGCAAAACTTCTAGATTTGTTCCTCAGACATTGCAGTTCGTTTGATCGAGAAAAAAAAGCCGTCCCAGGAATGTCCCTCTTGCTTAAAATGTCTGAGCAGTTGCATCTGCAGTCCTTCAAATGCCTTGTCAGGTCCAGTTAGCAGTTGAATGCGCTAGCCGTTTTAGCTTAGGCGTCCGGCAGGCAAAACTTCTGGAAGCCATGGTGGGGCGGGCGTTGCCAAGCATCCGACATTGGCGATATGGGTCAGGAATAGCATGAATCTGGGCTCGATGTCAACAATGAGCTTTGACTGAGCAAATATTTGTGAAAATCCAACATACACTCTTGTTTAGTGATTTTGATTTTGAAAGAAGGGTTAGATATCTTTCTAATTAACATCAGTCATACCATTTCTTCAAAGGCAGAAATCAATAATTTACACGCGACTTGAGAGCGCGTCTCACTCACACTACTAGGTCACCTTCACACTCACCGTTACCATGTCCTCTCCACCACCAACCTCACCGCAACCACCGACGCTCGACGACGAGATATCTGCCCTCCAATCGAAAAGTCAGTCTCCTATTTTTGAACTCTCAACCATCATCTCACTAACTTGCCTCCCAGTCAATTCCCTCAAATCCACCCTCGCGCTCCAAACCTCCACCCTCCTAACCGCCCCCTCCACCCTCACCCTTCTCTCCTCAGACCCCAAACTCACCTCCCAATCCGCCCTCCACGCTTCCCACCTCCAACAGACTCTTTACCGCACCTGCGCGACCCTCACTTTATTCCGCGTTCAAGACCCAGACCCAAACGCAGTCGACGCCGGCTCCGTCCTCGGTCTCCGCATCGAGGTCGTCTCCCGCGCCAAGTTCCTCAGGCCGTACTACGTCCTCCTCAACCGGCCGTGGACATCTTTTCCATCTCTCTCACCAGCGCAAAAGAAGTGGTTGCAAGTTCACAGACACACCGTCCCGGCGTGCATCCCCTTGGGTGGCCTAGCAGCAAGATACCTACCCGCTCCAGATAAGAAGGGGAATAACACTAAGAGGAGAAAGCAAGACCTGGCGAAATTTGCACGGGGGTTGAGGAGGGAGGTGGTGAGGTATCATGCTAGGCTGGGCACGGTGGCGGATCTGAGGAAGGCGGCTGGGTTGGGAAGGGGAGGGGGTGGGAATGAGAGTGGATTGGTGGATATTAGTCCGGCGGATGCAGAGGTTAAGCATGTGAGTGTAGAGTGGGAGGATGGGAGGACGGGGAGGTTGGTGATGGGGGATGATGGAGAGATCGTGAAGCTGGTCGTGGTGGGTGAGAATGGCAGGGATAGAGAGGCCGGCAGGGAGCTGTTAGGCGGGTTGGGGAATGCGGGGATGGTGAGGGCTGAGGAGGTGGTTAAGAGGTTGGCGGGGATGAATGGTGGTGGTTGAGGGTGGAGAGGCGTTGAGCAAAGAAACTTCGACATGTGAGCAGATGTGGTTTTGAACGTGGTGTGGTGGTTTAGCTGTATGTGTTTGCGTCCTATGTTGAGCTACGCTGGATTCACTGACAATCGTTAGAATAACATGCTACGCTTCATCATTAACGAAAGTACCACGGACATAACGGTCACATCAGATCAACTCGTTGCAGAAACGTTTGGCTGCCACCACAACGGCATCATTAGTCGTTATCCACAGTAGTCACACCGAGCCGCCAAAATAACTTGGACGATAACAAGCCCGACTTGGCCACACAATATCCTCAGCCAACAATATTCTCACCTCATCAGTCCGAGCCGCTTTAATGACGTGCCTAAACACACCGAAAAAAAAAGATATACATTGTTGTCACTATCAACCCGACGAGCGGGAGCCGGGCGGCAACTAGTCTGAGCTCTCCACCCTGAAGAAAACAGCTCAGCCTAGGCAATCTATTCACCACCAGAATACGAACTTTTCGACATGCCGTCATGATTAAGCGACTCGATGTCATTGCACCATACCTACTCCATTCAAGCCGCTTCTTCGCGTCGAATGTTTGCGTTGCCTTGGCAGGACCGATTGTTTGGACGAGAGTGACGCCAACGGGGGCGGGATCTGGACTGGATGAGGGTGGTATTGCCGAACAGACTCTTGTGCCGTTGCGATATATTGCTATGGGCGGCCGGGTTGGGTGGATGGGTTGGCGGGTAAAAACGGTGGATGGCGGTTTGTCATGGCTGGAAAGCCGTCATGTTGCTGTCAGGGGCTGGATACGACTCTGTTGGCAAGGCTGTTGAGACTGGACTGGCATCCCCTCGTGTTGTGAGGAGGGCTGTTTGTCTCGGTCTGATTTTGTTTGTGTGGCTCTGGGGGTGGCCTGTTGCGGTTTTTGTATGACACACGCAGTATTGGGCTGATGATGATGAACACGAGGCTGGGCTGGGATTGGTATGTTTGTAACATGAGCATTCTTTCTTGTCCCTTTTCATACATGTATTACAGTGTCAACAACTCGGAGGAGTTTAAACATTGGTTATGGTATCATCAGCATACAACTGTGAGTTCATCAAGCAGAAAGATATGTGTGAATACAAAGAGGTATTAATTAACTATTTCAGATCAGCTTTTCCCTCTCACGCTCGAATCGTCAAAAAAAACTACCTATCGTGAAGAAAGTCTCTATGTAACTTGTACTGCCGAACTTGCTACAGCTTGCTCGCTAGTACATGGCATGAAAAAAAAGGTGTGAACACAAATAAGGGGTTCAAAACATGTCCCTGCATCAATCCATCAAATCCGTAAATTCCAACCTTTAACCAATGACCATCCACTGCTTCTTCGCATTGAAGCCAATGTCTTGACCGAGATTAGAGAAGAGCAGCCGCAACGGCGATAATAGCCAGAGCTCCACCCGCCTTCTGCATATGCGCAGCACCGGCCGTGACTGGGACCCCAGTCGTCGTGGTGATTGGAGGAGGAAGAATAGTTCCGATAGTGGTAGGAGGAGGAGGAGCCGGAGTGGTGACCGGGGGAGGAGGAGGGGGAGGAGCGGGTGTCTCGCTCACCGGAGGAGGAGGAGGCGGGGGAGGAGCCGGAGTCTCGCTCACCGGGGGCGGCGGCGGCGGGGGAGGAGGTGGAGGAGGAGGGGCATAGGTTGGGGTGGCCGTTGTGGTCGGTGGAGGAGGGGGAGGAGGTGGCGGCAGCACCGTAGTAGGAGGGGGAGGGGGAGGGGGAGGGGGGGCCTCAGTTTCTGTCACGGGGCAGATCGTTGTGCTGACCGGGATTGTGACAGTGGTGAGAACTGTTGAGTGAGCCGGGCAGTCGGGGTTGACTGGTGGGCAAGAGGTGATGGTACGAGTGGTGGTGGCCCAAACGGTGCTGGTAGTCCATTTTCCGACGAAGGGGACGCCAGAGGGGGCGCCGAGCACGAACGAGGGCTTCTCGTCGTGGTATTCAGCTCCGTGGGCTGCCGCATGAGCAGCTAGAGTAAGAAGGGTGGCTGTTGTGGTCCTCATTGTGATGATACCTCTATTGAGAAACGAGAGACAGGAACGAGTGAATGGTACCGTAGGCACTGAAGGTAGAAACAGGAAAGGCAAAAAGGCAAAACCAGGAAGGGGGATGTCCTCTAAAATACCTATGCGAGGAGAGAGAACCCTAGGTAGGAGGATAAGGGGTTGGGCAAAGCCAGCAACCACAACACGGCAGACAACAGCAAGCAACAAGGGGGGCGATGATCGGGACCGTCCGTCTATCACCATGCTTGGCCAATCCAAAAGCGCGGATCTCTCAGGGGGGGGGAAACAAGTTTCGCACGACTTGCTGGTGTGGTATACATCATGTATGCAACCTTTGTGGTGAGATAAACAATGCCAGCAAGGTACCCTCGTATGTTGGAGGGAACTGCTTGGCGGCTAAAGAACAGCAGGTGTGCCTGGCAATCAACTTCCATATTAAGCTGATCCATGGCCCAACAGGCAAGAAAAACAGACTGCATGACGGAGAGACATGCAGCACGCAGACACCATGGTGTAGGTACGGGATGGATGGAGAGAGCTCGGTACATCTGAGCATAGTCCTTGGCCCCTTGCATCAAGTGCTGAACAGTGCCGGACAGGGAGCCCATGGAGGGCCTCCCTTTCTGACGATGTGACCCCCCCATCGGCCAGTGAATGATCGGTGCCTGCATTGGTTGCTCAAGGGGCGGCGTTGGGATGGAGGGCACAGCAGTGTGGCCCTGCATTTGAGCACAAACGTGCGGCGCTGGCTTTGATGCCACCACTGAGCTTGTTTTTTCTTCTTTACCCTACCCCTCGGAAGCACTTGCCCTGGCGCTGTATGGGTGTCAGAGGTTGACACAACGACACCAGTGGTGGCCTGAGAGCAGAGACATTAGCATAACACGGCCGACCAGGCCGATCACAGCACGGCGCCGTGGTTTTAGTCTGCTTGAACCCGTCTTCAACTCCCAGAAACTTGGGAGGATGTGGTGGTTCGCTGTAGCCGGCAGCACTGGAGTTGGGACGGCCTCCTGCTCAGAAGCGGGGAATCTGCTAGACAATCATGCATCAGATTCGTCAGCCAAGGGAAATGCACACCCTAACAGGAAGGAGGGAAACAACATGACGAGTGTTGAGCAGGCGCAATCTGCCATTCGTTGGCTGGCGACGGCGGGCTGTAAACTATGCTATCCTTTCTCATCTTTTAAGAGGCGAGCTGATCCCTCATGAGCCTTCATCCAGCCATATGGGATGGCCGGGTCATTGGACGACATGCGCGCAACATTCAGTCGATCGAAGACATTCGGGTAGCACAACCACGAGGCCACCAGTTCGACGGCCAGGTTGCACAGTCGAAGCCTAAGAACGTCTTGGTGGAACAAATGAAAGACCGCCGCTGGTTTTGGGGCCGCCCCCGGGATATCTCTTGCGAAGAGTCATGCTTCGAACTTGAAGAAAGAGAGAGTGAAGTTGTTTGAATGTGGGGGAGGAGTCCCCAGACTGGGGAGCCTGGCTCGCTTGGCACCTCGTCTTTCCTGGTTCACCTTGCTGAAGATCTCCTGTGGCTGGTGCTCAAAGGGGCAGCGGGGGTTCTGTGGCTGAAGCTCCGCGACAATTTGGAGTCGTACGCGCGGACGTCACAGCGGGCCCGGAGCTTGACAATTGTGGACAGACAACCCAACGGTGATCAGACAGCTTGATGCTGTGACAATTCGGCCACATTTTGCTTTTCCATGTTGCCAGATCTGTACATCTGAGCTAGCTAGAATTTTCTATTACTCTATCCATACTATCATTAACTGTACAGGACCCCTCGTACTGTACGATTACACGGACCTGCTTATTCATTCACTCCCTCCATTACAGCCGCTCGCCACTTTGCGCGCATCGATCGCCAGTTGCGACAATAGTAGTTGGCTGAGAAAACTAGAAGACCAGAAGAGAGGCCTACCCCGCAGGTTCAGGGACATGGCACCAGCCGTAGATGCCGCGACCCGGAAGAGGGTTTTAAGGGTCATCTTTGTTTCCCTGCTGTTGGACTTGGTAAGTGTTGTCTTGGGCCTCGGAGTGCGTGGCACTGTGTGTATGCTAACAATTCGACTTGCCGGCAGCTCTCATTTACCTTCATCCTCCCCCTGTTCCCGAAACTGCTCGAGTTCTATCGTAATGCTGAGGCCCCGCTCGATGCTTCCGCCCCGGCATCCAAGACCCTACTTTCCAGTGTGCTGGGATATCTGAACGCGTACAAGGCCGCCTTTGCGCGACCCATTGAGTCCCGATATGATATTGTGCTGCTAGGCGGAGCTCTAGGGAGCTTGTTCTCGTTCGTTGGCCTCTTTCCACCGATTACAAGTTTTCCTATGCTGACCTTGTGTACTCCCTAGGCTTCTTCAGGCTTTCGCCTCTCCTATCATCGGTCACCTGTCTGATCGTCACGGCCGGCGCACCGCTCTGCTTGCCAGCATGACGGGCAATATTCTGTCCGTTCTCCTCTGGGTCGCTGCGGTTGACTTCCGAACGTTCCTTGCGTCGCGCGTTGTAGGCGGTCTTTCTGAAGGCAACATTCAGCTAGCTACCGCCATTGCTACCGACATCTCTGACGACACCTCCCGCGGCTCAACCATGGCCCTCATCGGCGCATGCTTCTCCATTGCCTTCACCTTCGGTCCAGCCCTGGGTGCCTACCTCTCTTCGATTCCCACCGTAGCTGCCAATCCTTTTGCTACGGCTGCCTCCTTCTCGCTTTTCCTGATCGTTACGGAGACCATCTATCTTTGGTTCTCCCTTCCAGAGACCCTCCCCAAGCTGACCGGAATGGGCGAGAAGGAGACCGAATCGGATCTCACGCCGATTCAGAGGACCAACTCTCACTTCCTCCTCAATTTTGTCCATTTTACTTTCCTTCTGTTCTTCTCCGGCATGGAATTCTCTCTGCCGTTTATGACCTATGACTTGTTCGGTTATTCCTCCGCCGATAACGGGCGTCTCCTCGGATACGTCGGTCTCGTTGCATCTCTCCTTCAGGGAGGCGTTACTCGCCGTCTTCCCCCACTTTTGTCAGTAAAGACTGGTGTCTTGGCTTGCCTTGCTGCTTTTGCCATGCTTGGTCGCATCACTTCCGTTGGCGGTCTTTACCTTGCGGCCACATGCCTTGCTGCTACTTCGGCAACTGTGGTCTCTGGTCTGAACGCTCTGAGCAGTTTCGAAGCGAGCCAGGATGAGCGTGGCAGGAAGCTGGGTGTAATGAGAAGCTGGGGACAGCTTGGAAGAGGCTTGGGACCAGTATTGTTCACCAGCGTGTATTGGTGGGCTGGAAGAGGAACCGCATACACGATTGGCGCCACAGGGATTGCGGTCGTGAGTGCGCTGGTGTTGTTCGCATTGAAGACGCCACCGGGCTCAGTGAAAGCCAAGGTTAAGCCTGGGTCGAAGACTGAGAAAAATGAGCTTTAGACGGTCAAAAATGGCAGTATAGAGGAGGAACGAGAGATTTCTTGGTCTTATTTCCATTGTACATGCTACCAGGAGACATCTTGTACGATATTTGGACCATGGTGATGCACCAAAAAGGAATATAAAGGGTTTCAATCTTGACAAGGGGCGGTGTTGTACTCGAGAACAGCTGGCCTCCTGATCTTCTCTCCTCGTGTAGGGACAATTAACTTCTGCCATGCGCGCCCCTATCTCCTCACCAACACAGATGTCCAACCACGAGGACGCCCCACGACGCCCCAATATCCATATTTATAGCTAGGTTTCATGGCGTTCACCGCCACTCCACATCTTTCCATCCACCTGTCCCTTCCAACCACGCCTTCCCACCCGACATGCTCTGGCAGCCACGTTGCGTTACACGGGTAGTCATAAGCTCCAACTCCAGCTGCCAACAGCCAACAAAGAAAGAGAACCACTTGTTTGACCTTCTCATGGTCAAGCGGTCTGCTTGCAGCCCTCGTAGAGAAATGGTAACTCGTCAGCCTCCTAAGCTGAAGATTGCGGGTAAGCCTGGGTTCAATCCCAGTTACGGACCCAATATGCTAACATTTGAGATTTAGGTTCGAGTCCCGTCGGGGGTGTTCTTCACTATTTTTTTTTACCTTTTGATACAAAATCTTTGTGGTTTTTTGTCTGTCCCTGCGGCTGCACTTCTGTAAAGGTTTGTTAGATGTTGAGCAAAAGGGTACTCACGTGAGCCCGCCAAGCTTACATAATGACGCTGTCTCACCGGAACGTCAAAAACGAGCCACTTGATGTGGCATATTCCCACTACCTTTACTAGCTTGATTGGGAAGAAACACCGAATGTGAATGCCCGGTGATGTGAGATCTCTACCGACGAGACTCGTATCTCTGTCACATATTTGTTTGGCCCGTTCTTTAGATCCATGATAACATGGCCGGACTTTACGAGCTCCCTCGTTCAACGCCTCAGCTCCTCTTTTGCTGACACCTGAGATGGACCAGGAAGGGTGATCCACTCATCAAGGCTGGATTTTGGTGAATACGCCGGCCAGACTCGGCCCCCTCAGCGGAGCGTATCACTATCATTGTTCATTCTCGGGATCACATCTTATTCCAATTCTTGAGTGATCGCGGTATCCTGCGGGGCGCTTACACACCTCGGCAGCCACCGCATGCAAGGAACGCGAGTATTGCCAAGTGAGAAGTGGTGGTTTGGGCATAAAGGTTGGTGGTGTTCTTTGGGTAGACTTCAGAGAATGAGCACAGCATCTCACACATCTGATGGCAGTTTACTCCATCCTACGAATCATGGGCAATCTTCTGCTGCCCCTCACAGCCTTCCTTTGGTTTTCTCAGTCGCCGGTGTGGGCACTCAACGGCGCATTCGATGTTAGAGAAGCTAGTATTGACAGTGTACACAATGCTTTGTTTACTCAGATCACCACCTGCAGGGAGATTGTGTCGGCATTCATTGCACGCATTGAGGAGTACAACCCAACTGTCAACGCCATCATCTCGTTGAACCCAGAGGCCTTGTCTATCGCTGACAAACTCGACGAACGAGTCGCTTCTGGCAATGTCACGGGTTCGCTGTTCTGCATTCCGGTGGTTCTCAAAGATAACTACGATGCAGTTGGCACGAACACGACAGGAGCGTGCCTTGATCTTGCCCACAACAAACCAGCTGAGGATGCTCCAACCGTCACAGCCCTGAGGAATGCAGGTGCTGTCATTCTTGGTAAAGCTAACCTGCACGAGATGGCTCTGGAAGGACTCACCGTTTCGTCTCTCGGTGGCCAGACGGTGAACCCCTACGACAAGACCAGAACACCAGGAGGAAGCAGCGGTGGTACAGGGGCAGCTGTGGCCTCGAACTTTGCAATATTTGGTACCGGAACCGACACAGTCAACTCCTTACGAAGCCCAGCAAGCGCAGGTTCCCTGTTTAGCTTTCGCCCTACAAGGGGGCTTATTTCCCGTGCTGGAGTCATTCCGGTCAGCTTCACACAGGATGCTGTTGGCGCCATTGCCCGCAATCCAAAAGACCTTGCTGTCGCGTTGACTGTTATGGCCAGTGTGGGGTTCGATCCGAATGACAATGTCACAGCCCTGGTTCCGCCGGAGGTCAGGAACAAGGACTATTCGGGTTCGCTGTATGGAGGTAGTTTGAGGGGATTGCGGTTTGGCTTCCTCAACGGCTTCCTGAACCACACAGCATCTCCAGAGACTACACCGGTCAACGATGTCATGGCCGAGATGGTCTCTAAGCTTAAAGAAGCTGGTGTTACTGTGGTGAACATCACCGAAGCCATCTACAACACCGCCACACTTGCGGCCCTTGATGTGCAAATCTATGAATTCAGTGAGCTTCTAGATGCCTATCTCACTCGGCCACAGCTGGGTGGCTCGCCTCGACCAGACAGCTTCGCCGAACTCTACGGCAGCGGCAAGTTCCTCGTCATTCCCAGCCAGTCAGGCATGATCCGGTCCTCCTTTGTATCATCCACTGCCAACACAACCTACCTCGACTCTCTACGCAAAATCCAGAACCTCACCCAAGCCCTCGACGCAACGTTTATCCGAAACAAACTCGACGCGCTCATCTACCCCCAGCAAAAGAACCTCGTCGTGAAGATTGGCTCGCAATCACAAAGTGGGAGAAACGGAATACTGGCTGCTTTGACTGGCCGGCCCGTGGTTCACGTCCCGGCTGGCTTCTCACTGCCGTCAGAAGACGCGCCTATTGGAGTCCCTATCGGGATGGAGATCCTTGGCCGGCCGTATACGGAGGGCCTGTTGTTGAACATTGCCAACCACATTGCCGAGCGGTTCCCTGTGAGGAGGATGCCACCTTTTGCAAACGGGACGGTCGAGGCAAAAGTCTACGAGACGGTGCCGGTCATCAAGCCTGACACAGAGAACATTCCTGCCGTGTACCCAATTGGTGTGTTTTGAAGCAAGCGGGTGTACTTGACTATTACCTGATAAGTAATGGAAACAAGCATAACTTGCATTTTGTTGCCAAGACTAGAAGGCAAAAGGTCAGAATTCTTCTGGAGTGAGATCGGCGTGGACGTGGGTGCTCCTTCCCCGTGGGGATATAAGTGTCGGGAAAGGGATCAGATTTCACCGAGGGACGCCTCGATGAGGGGCTACCTGGCGCAGCGGTATGAGGGGGACGCCCTACATATCCTCCTGCGTCAGCTGCTCCGGGAGATGTAAGCGTACTACAGGTTGAGCAACCCACGGGTTCGACTCAATGCTGGGGCGCTGAACTCTTTTGCGTTTTCTTTTTTTTATTATTTTCACTCACACCTTCTCCACCTTTTTTATCTTTTCGACTTTTTACATTTCCGCTTCCACATGTCCAAGGCAAGAAAGAATGTTATCAATATTACTTTTGAATGAATGTCATTACTCAGAAATCAACAATCAACTTCGTACATCCCGATTCCAGCCCCCCCACCCCTCCAACATCACCATCCACACAACACCTTCTTTCTCTCCTCATCGTCAGGAAACTTGGCAGAGTTATAGCTCCGGTAGTCAAAATCCGATTGACTACTGCTGCTGCTGCTGCTGCTGCTGCTGCTGCTTCCACCAAACCGCCTCAGCGATGACCCACCCAACAGGTGGATGTACATCCTACTGCCTCCGCCCATCTGTTTCCGGTGATGGTGCCGGTCGACGAGATACCGCACCCCGGCGCTTGTGTGGAAGAAGTCCCGGATGACGGAGAGGACACCTTTTGGTGACCTTTCTTTGGTTTGATCTGTGGAGGGTGAGTGAGGAGATGGCATTTGCTCGGGGAGCGGAATGGGGTGGTGAGGGCGAGGGGGAGGGTGCGTGCCTCTTTGTCTATTCTTCCTTGCCATCGCACAGAGGATACCTCCGAACATGAAGATTCCCAGAATGACGAGCAGACTGAAGATGTTGGGGGCGTTGATGGGAGATGATGGCGATGGAGCGGAAACAGGGACGTAGACTGTTGGGTTGGGAGGGGGGTTGATACTGCTGATGGCTGGTGGTGGAGGAGGGGTAGGGATAGGAAGTGTGTCGGAACCGGCAGGGGGCTCATCAGGTGAAGAGATGAAGCCATTCCCGGTGTCTGCTTTTGCCGTTGGCACCAGGTCGAGGGGGTTAAAGTTCGGGCAGCCAGAGTAAGGGCTCTTGTCGCAGCTGGTCTCGCCGTCGGGATCGGGGCTGGCTGTCTTCCACGTCCCCGATTCCAAACCCAAGCCCCAGCGGGGGGTTCGGTGGGCTAGTCTGCGCTTTGTGATAGATGCGGATAGTGTTGTTGGCGTTGGTGTCGCGGTTATGGGCGTCGAAGAAGGCGCGATTGCAGCCGTGATTGTAGAAGAAGTGGAAGAAGATGGGGGCGGGTACCGGTGTTCCGGATCCGGATCGTCATTGTGCGTCGCTGGGTCGTCGGGTGGCGGGTGGTGGCGGTAGAGAGGGTCTATCTCCGGGGTCCAAGTAATGTGTTGGTTCTGGGTGGGAGGCCGAGCGACGGTATTGATCACGAGGTGGGTTGGCAATGTTGTCGGCGGAGGAGTGGTGAACGGCGGGCATGATGATGTTGATATGAATGGTGGAGACTGGTGTCCAGAACTGCTGGTACGTAAAGTTCGCTACTATAGAAGAGCAAATGAAAACATTGAAAGGTGGACGCATGATTGTGTGATATATATATCAGGTATTCGCAGCCGCATGACAACAGGCCGCAAAGTGGTCATCCAGTAGGCTTGACACTGCCAGCAGCAGGCAAAACACACTGCAACATGGCAGTTTGCACAGTTTCACCATCAGACTCAACTGCTGCACCATATCTAGGACGATGGCCGATCCCGCGCGACAGAAGATCCGACGATATTGTGGTGATCACTTCAGTCTCGTGTTTACATGCCGCAGTCTTGGCATTCAGGGGCGTTGCATCTCACAAGGATACCACGCCTCGAAGCATTTACACATGCACAATAAGAGGTTTACGGGACGAAAACACAAAACTCAATACGCTCAACGCTACATAGTGATACAAAAGTCCAATGAAGCAAAGCCAAATCCCACTGCTTTCCCTCTAGTCGGTCCCTTCGAGGCGCTTTCAAAGGAACCTCGACAACTTGTCCAACGCTGTCTCCTTCTTTGGCATGACCACCACCTCTTTGTACTCAACTTCCTCATCCTCATCTTCGTCCTCTTCCTCTTCCTCCTCCTTCCTCGATTGGAAGAAATCACCAAGGGTTGGGGGGCCTGGTGCCAGTCCCTGCCCTCGTCTTGGCAGAATATCAGTGATGATATTCGGCGTAGGGGAAGGTGCAACAATTGATGAGGAGGCGATCTTGTCCTTCTCTACCTTCATACTTGCCGCATCATTCACAGAAATGAGGCTGGCCGCCTCATTTTTCTCCCCGGCGTCCTTGACAGTAAGCGGGCTTGTGCTCAAAATATCACCAGGGACCACAGTGCCCATATCATCGTCAGACAGCAGATCCCTTTGCACACTCAAACTCGATGACTGCCGATGTCGTGATTCAACAGCGATTGTCTCGAAGCCAGCTATCAATTCAACTTCCGATGGTTGCTCCGACGCAGACGTTCTATCGTCTACCTCGGACTGGAAACCCGGTTCTTGTTCGTCATCGTGGTGAAAGAAATGCACAATCTCGCCACGGTGGATGATTCGACCATCACTTGTTCGAAGGTAGTCGATGTCCTTAAGATCAAGATACTGTCTTTCATCCGCCATAGGGAGCTCGCGATTGACAACCTCATAGGTTCTGGGCATCCTGAGTGTTGCACCCATCCTAAAGTCAATCAGATCGTTCTCCCTGCCATTGGCAATTCTCGAAAGCTCGTCTGGAAAAAGCCAAGGAAAGCTAACCAAGGGCATCGAACGCGCCGTGAGCCTCCTCACACCAGTCGTCCCGTCTGGCAAGATATGCGGTTGGCGGGCCTGGTATAGAGCAATGCGAATTTCCTCGCAGGTGACCTGGTACATTGCCGCCACGAAAGGTCCTAATTTCTCAAAATCTCGATCCCCCGCTGCTCTGATACACTCGGTCCGAAAGTGCTCCCTGAGTGCGGCCGCCTCTCTGCCAACTTTCTCCTGGACTTTGTAGTCGGTGCCGACTCGGGGCTTTGACATGACGAAACCAGTCCAGACCTCGAACTCGGTGCCAATCTCGAGCATTCCCAGGATTCTGCGCATTGCAACGTCGTATTGGGTCTTGAGCTTTCGCGCTGTCTTCAGCACTGCCTGATCGAGCATATAGCGGCTCAAGACCCGCGGGTCAAATGGGAACTGGAAATTATTGGTCGTGTCGAAATCTTCCGTATGAACCATATCGTAGAGTTGTCCCAGCGCAGTCTTAGAGTGATAATTACCCTTTCGTCTCTCCATGAAATGGGGCCAGGATCGAGGGTTAAGCTTCCTGTTCCATTGTGCTGGAATTCCTGTCTTGACGTAGTCGACAGCGACCGAGTGCTGTCAAAAGTTAGCAAGTAGCCAATACTGAAACAAAAGCAGACAGAACCTACCATCTCCGCAAGCTTCAGGCACTTCCCGCTCTTTGCGCCCCGAGGCTCCGCATCCGCCGTGGCTAGATGGGCATGTGCGATGAAAGGCAGTCTGTCGTTCTTCATGAAAAGCACAAAGAAGGAGCTCAGGCTCTCTACAACTGACTTCCTAGGGTCACTTATCACAGGCGGTTGAGGTGTGTGATCCATAGGGGGGTGTGACCACTCTGTCGGCAAAAGCCTCTCGTCCCATATCACGAAGAATTCATCCCCATCGAGATCGCCCCCAGAGCACATGCTCGGGATATCCCTGTCTCCCTTGAGAGGAAACACCACGACGTCACGAAGATGTCTCAGTACTGGGACATCCGCAGCCTCCACCACGCGAATATCTCCAGGGTGCAACGATGGGTTACGGCCAACGATGCAAAGCCCGGTGATGACTTTGTATCCCGTGGCACTGTCACGGTCAGGAATCTGGAGAAAGATTTGTGGGAGCTGGTCTTGCGATATCTTCGGCTGATCCTCTGTTGCTTTCGAGTGACCCCTCAGTGTCCCAGTTTCATCGACACATCCAAAAAGGTAGGCGCCCTTTTCCACCGTGATTTTAGCCTTTTCTTTGAGTGTCTTGAGCGACCAAGATCTCCACAACTGAAGAATGGTTTTGACGAATGGCTCGTTTGATTCCATGAAGCCGCCCTTGATCATGCGTGCGATTGCTATCGAGGTCATGTTTTCGTCCACAGAGGAAGTAAGCATGTCGACGGCGCTCTTCCCGTCCGCCATGGCTGCGTCAAACTTGGATAACTGCTCCCGCATTAGATCAACAAACACGTGGTCCGGGACGCCCAATGCCGACAGAATTGTGATGGTCTGTCGGTTAAGGGAGGCACTAGAGAAGCTCGAGCACTTGATCACCTCCAAGCCATTGTATGCAGCTGAAAACTTCTCCTGAGACGGCCGGATGTGGACATCCATCCCTTTGGCTAACTTCCAGTCAACTAGTACTCCTTTGCAGCCGCCCATGCGAAACTGGTATGCCGACGGTGGTGGGAGAAGGTTCCAGTCTTGGGCAACCAGATTGGCCAGGAGAGGAGAAATTCTTCCCACGCCGTCAGTAAAGCAATACTCGCCATCCTCGGTGTTGATATCATCGATCCCAACCACTGGCGGCAAGACGCCACCTCTCAAGGCACGGGTGGTGGAGAAACATTGTCCTAACCGTGCCGCATACTTCGCGACAACTTTGATATGTTTGAAGTTGCCCATCCATCTGCGAATATCATCGCAGCTGAGCACCATGTTTTCCCGTTGATCATCTGGCTGACAAAACATGAAAGCTCCGTTTTCCCTGATTTGCGAGTTCCCAAATGCCAGGAGCTTCCAGTGCCACTTCCCCATGCGAATTCCCCAAATCAGAATTCGGTAGATGCGTGCGTAGATGTCATCATCTCTGTCATCCTCGCTGCCTCTGACTCTACCCTCCAACTTCTCGTCCGTGAACTGAATGCGCATAAAGTAGTCTTGATAGTTCCAGTAATGCCGAACTACACGGTTAGTTGTTTCGACAGCGGGGGTGCTGAATATAATTTTGGTCGGCGTAACCGTGACTTTCCGTACCAAGGCACAGTAGTGAGGTAGCGTAAGAGTGGCCGGGTAGTACGTCAACGCTCCTACGTCGGTTAGCAGCTCCATGGGGCTCCAGATCTTCTTTCCCATATCCGCTGCATATTCCAGAACCAAGCGTGCGCGCTGGGTGTCCTGGCCTGCAGGGTTCGAAAGCTCGAGCAGTTTCTCAAGAAAGTCACGCCCGATGTTGTATTCGCACAGAATTCCCTGAGAGATGCAAGCTTCGAGCTGATACCTGACATCAAATGGCAAAAAGATGGTAGTGTCAGGTTCGAGAGCAGCAAGATCTTGTGCCCATGAGCCTGCCTGTACAGAGGCCACCACATCGGATTCTCTGAGAATAGACCAAAGCTCGGGCTCTCTGTTTGGTGTCTGAGTGAAAGTGCCATCAGTCCGCGTTTTGATGTTCCAGTCTCGAAGGTGATCTTCTATTTCGGACCATGTGGCGAGGTTGGCATATTTCAGCTCAATCCAGTATGTCGCCCATCGACCAAAGTCAATTGTTGTGGAGGTTTCATCAAGAGATACTGGCTTTTGATCGCTCTTCTTGTCGCTCTTGTCGATGACATTCACAACCCGGCACCACATCTCGTGTTCCTCCCACGTTGATCGATCTGCCCATGCGGTGCCATCCTCGTTTGTCCTTTTCTTCGAGAAGAGCGGCGAGTCAACCAACGTTAGCACCAAAACGGTGCGCTCTGGGGCGATATCCAACCGGTAGATGTGCCGAATAACGCCAAACTTGATCTCAATCCGGAATGCCTCCCAGTTCTCTTCCAACTTCAATGGGAAGCTGATGATGAGCTTCTTCCACTTGAAGTCAGCCCGGAGGCTGAGACTAAAAGCAGACGGGATCTCTCTCTTGGGCATGTAAACAGTAGGCTCGGTAAGAAGCCCAAAGACGAATTTCTCGAGTTGCAGTTCCATCTTCTCTGCACATACGTTTCCGAGAGGTGACTTGATTGTATTTATGTTGGCTCCGTAACGGGGCTGAGAGGGAAAATGGGCGCTTGTCGTGTACGGCTTGCCTTTCACCAAGATTTTGCACTTCCCGTTCTGAATGAAGCTCGTATCTGTTGGAGGTGGCTCGAACCGCACCTTGCCGGTCCGGGGCTTCTTTGGGTTCTCGTCGAGCTCGACAAAGACGACGCTTCCATAATCGGAGAAGAAGTGCTTCAAGTCCCAAGGAGACGCGATCTCGGGAATGTCGGTGAGAATCAACAGGACACTTCTGCGCTGTGACCATTCCAAGGGAATTATCGCTGGCTGCTGCGGACGCATTGCATTTTGCGGACGCCAACTGCGTTGATTGAAGCGGCTGTTGCTGTATTGATTCCAAGCACCGACGGTCCCAGGACGTTGTTGGTGGGATGGTCGCTGAACGGGCCCTCTGGTCTGTCGTGAGACTGGGGGAACCTCCTCCGAGGTAGAAGAACGCGAGCTCTCGTCGAGCTCGACATCTGCATCTTCCCCAGATCGACTTGAGGACGGGCCTGATGAAGGAGGTCGCCCTTGGGCGATGAATGAGGGGAGCATGAAAGGATAAATAAGGTAGGGCAGAATGATGGGAGGTAGAGGAGTCAGGTGGTTGATCGGTTGGAAGAATTGAGGCGGAAAGAAATAGGAAGAGATATTTTGGAGGTGGTAGAAGAACGGCGTCAACCAGGAGCCTGGAAGCTTGCCAATCTCAGCCTGGTTGTTCTTTCCAACGTTGGTTCACAAACAAGGAGGGCAGGAGCGTTCCAGGCCCAAGTAACTACCGCGGCTCGCTGCATCTCAGCCTTAGTGTAGTCTGCAGTTTGCCGGGTTGATACCAGGCTTCAATCAATATTGGTATGAAAACTTGAAGGGGTAGTGGATGGTGTGGGGCAATGTATGTAACCTCCCGAGCCTTACCCAAAGTCGTCGATCTTATTTTGAAGCAGAATATAGACATCAGGCTAGCCAGTATCTTCCGGAGGCAGTATTGTATTCAGGTAGCAATCTTACGAGTGCTGTCTACAGCGTGACTGCTCTGTTTGTTTGGCCAGAATCAAGGTAGCACCTGTGAATGCTTGGTCGTTCCCACCCCACCGTGATATATCATTCTGAGTTCAATTCCATTTACAAAATAAGGAACATAACTCCACCAAGCCGCCTAGTCCTTTCCCGAATCCCTTCCTCTCGATACCCTGTCCAGGTTTCTATCACAGAATAGTGACAAGAGAGCTTCCTTTATGTCCATGAACCTAGAGCAGCGACACCCTTAAAACAAGATCAACCCACTTTCTGAACCAGAGCCACGTAAACAGAAAAAACAAACAGACTTTTTGGGGCGACACTCCTAATGCTAGTTAATTCCGTTTGGTGCTTGCCCAAACCAGCCCGCTTTCGCACCCCCCGAGCCACCTATGCAACAATGCAGCCTTCTCTCGCCATCGCAACCCAATGCTCTGTAATTGATGGTCGCCCAATGCTATGTAGAAATACTCCAAAAAATCGTACTCCTGATGTCGTGTTCCGTCATGAGAGGACCGATGTATTTATCTAGCCTTGCCTGTCAAAGATTTTGCCGGGGTTCATGATCCAGTTTGGGTCCAACGCCGCCTTGATGGCTCTCTGTCATCATGTTAGCCTTGCCAAAACCAAACAACAACAAAGCCAAGACATCAACTCACCATCACCCCAAGGGTATCCGGCCCGACCTCCCACAGCAGTGATTCCTTCTTCCCCCACCCAATCGAATGCTCGCCCGTACACGTCCCCTCCATCTCCAGCGCCCTCTTCACCATATTCTTGACGCACGTCTCGACCTTGTTCACCTCCGCCTTGTCTCTCCTGTTGTAGATAATGCTCTCATGAAAATTCCCATCCCCAATATGTCCCAGGATGCTCGCAAACAATCCCAAATCATCCATCTCCTTTTTGCTCACCTCGATGATGTCGGCCAACCGACTAAACGGCACCGCCACATCCGTGCTCCAAACTTCCTCCCCTTCTTTTCTCAGCGCCAGCATGCTCCACAGACTCTCCTTCCTCGCCGACCACAGCAGCTTTTGCTCCCTCGCATCCTTGGCAAACTCGAAGTTGCTTCCTTTATTCGCCTTGGTGATCTTTTGCACTAGCCCGATATTCTCCTTCACGCCAGCCTTGGTCCCAGAAAACTTGAAGAACAGCGTGGGCAACTCCTTCCAAACCCTCGGCGCGGTAGCACCGCCCATGTTCACCACCTTCATCTGCACTTCGTCCATGATTTCCATAGCCGCCACGGGGATTCCAGTCTGCATCACTTCCGCCGCGGCAGAAGCTGCATCTCTGATGGAAGGGAACGTGACAACTGCTACGGAGAACTCCTCCGGTATGACTGTTAACTTGAGGGTAGCCTCAGTCACGAGACCAAGTGTGCCTTCGGACCCGACGAAGAGGCCGTTGAGGTTATACCCAGCGGAGGACTTCCGAGGGCGGCGGCGGGTCTTGATCACGGTTCCATCAGCAAGAACAACAGTCAAATTGATGACCCAGTCTTTCATGGTGCCGTATTTTACCGCGTTGGTGCCTGAGCAGTTGGTGCCGATCATACCGCCGATTTTGGCGCTTGGTCCTGAAGAGGATGTCAGGATCCCGCAAACGAGGTACTTCTGGAGGAGACGCAAGAAACTCACCTGGGTCAATAGGAAAGAAGAGTCCGCTCTCCACATTGGCCAACTGCTCGTTCAAGTCCTGCCAGCCAATGCTTGGCTGCACAACCACATCCATGTCGTTCTTGTTGAACTGGACAATCTTGTCCATGTAGGCGAAATCGACACTGATGCCGCCAAATGGTGCCGAAAAGTTGCCTTCTAGACTTGAGCCACCAGAGTAAGGAATGATCGGTACACGATACTTGTGACAGATGCGCGCGATAGTCGATACCTGTTCTGTAGAACGCGGGTACGCCACAGCGACCGGGAGCCCCTCGGGATTGGATGTTGACCATTCCGAGTATCCGTGAGCATGCAGGTCATCTGGATCGGTGGAGATGATGTCCTCTGTGCCTCCAACTTCTTGTCGGATCTCCCTCAGGGCCTGGGCACACAGTTAGGAGCTGCCTGTCTCGCAAATGCGCTATGCCACGTGAAAGGTGCGTTGAACATACCTGTTCCATTTCACGCATGCTCGCGTACCTCGGATAAGAGTGCATGCTATCAAACAGCATGGCCTTGGGAAGGCTACCATGCCGAATCTCAGACATTCCCCATCCAAACAACCCGGCAGTCGCCGCAACAGCCATAACACCCGGATATGACCATACTGACGCCTGCTTGGGACTCTCACCGCTTCCGGTATTGGGGTTGCGACGGAGGGCACTGGTGGCGAAGCGTTGTCTACCGGTGTTGTTCAAGGCGACTAGAGAGCGGCCAATGGGCTTGGCTGCCCTCAGGAGACGGGTTGCCGACATACAGAATTTGGACTTCTAAAGTTCGAAACACTTCAGTGGCGTTCTTTGCGGTCTGCAGACACAAAGCGGGCGCACTGGCTGGATTGGTCCAGTTGGATATGACTTTTGTCCGGTCCGAAGTACCCTTTTGCAGAGCCTCAACAGAAAGGGTTTCCTCTTTGGTGATCCCCGAGGGCTGGTGGTTAACTAAGGTTACCAATCAGCTTCAATCTCAACTGTATAATAACTACGAAGTAGACATGACGGTACTCACTGTTTTCCTGTCTCGACGGGGATAAGCAACTCTTGAGGTAGCGACGACTAAAGCCGCCTGCCACCTGCCACCTTGACACAACTCCACAGTGAAGCTTTGTAAAACTCGGTGGGTGTGTGGTAGGCCAAAGATGACCGAGGCAAATATGAGCTGAAGAGAGTTACGATGACAGGATACAGAACAAAGTGGCATATGACGAGAGCATAGTGGACGTCTCGACGAAATCTCGACCACTAGTCTCGGCGAGAAGATGCAGTGGGTGATATTTGAGAGCAGCGTAGTTGGGTAGGTATCGCCTCTTAATAAGACAAGAGTTGCCGCGTCCAGATTCGGACTGAGATGCAGGATCAGGGTGGAGTAACACTCTCTCCAATCAAGACGAACATGTTTGAGCTAGACCAGGTCCAGTAAAGGAGGAGGCTTGTGGTGTGGAAAGGGTGGTGGTGGACACTTGACAGCACTTGAATGGGATGTATGTAAGAGGTACTACCAAGTACGCCTCCAGGCATGTAGGTACATGCCTACGTATAGAAAGACTGAAAGGACGGCAGCGGATCGAGTCACAACTGAGAAGGACCGGTGAGATCAGCGGAGAGAACCGCAGAAGCCGGTCCGGCATGGTCAGATACACGAGGCGTTCAGAAAGAATGCTGTGTTCAGCCGTGGGTGCATGGGGTAGTGCAAAGTGCAAATAATCGAGAGGGTAAGATGGAGAAAAGAGGTGAGCCAAGATGCCAGTGGTGGGCAATGAAAGATGGTCGGATCGAGAATCTCGGGCCTAGCTTCCAGTTACCCTCATGCTGGGCAACATTGAACATGTGGATCGAGTCTGGGCTCAGTGGCTCACTTGCTCCTGGATGATTCCATACACAAGCAAAGCGCAGCCGGGAGATTCTGCTGTGTAGCACACGTCCCGCTGACAGCTCCCACACCCTTCTCCATACCTACTCCGTCACCCGTCCGTGGGACGGTTGGCCGACGACGTGCGTGGTGTGCGGCAATGGGGTGTACGTCGAGGTGACTTGTGAGGTGGAGGAAGATTGAGCACGAGGGGGAAACAGAAATGTGAGAGAAAAATTCTCGCGTTGCATCACTTCCCAGGGTTGTTGTCAGTATCTGAAATGGTTAGTATCAGTACCAGGCAATTACGCTGGTCAATTTCGTATCGTATTGTATCGAAATGAACAGCCGCACCAATTGCAGCCAGTGGTCCGCCGCTACCCCGCGTTGCTCTTGATTTCGTGTTAAAGAGTTTGGATGAATCGCTGAAACAATTGGTATTATTTTCATCAAGTAACCTTCCACGCCCATATCCAAGGACTAAGAATGGACGGCCGGTGCTTGTTGTGGAGGGAGTGAAGCAGTCGGTAATAATACAGTACGGCCTCAACGGTCACTGAACGGCGCCTACTGAGAATGGCAAGTGGGGAGGATTGGTCTAAACATCCAGCACCCCGCACTGCCACTTCTTCAACGACTGGCACTGTCCACGGCGGCAAACAGGTAGAGAGAGTGTGAAGGTTGCTGCATGTGTCCCCCAGAATAGGTACCCGAGCAAGCCACATTATGCATCAGATGGACCTCATCGTGTGAGCAAACCTGATGCATGTCGTCAGGGTCAATGCCAATCCGATATATTGCGACCCTCCTATCCGCGTCCAGGGAGGTGGTGGTGATGGGTCTGCCGAAAATACAGGGAGCTCTCCGATCACCGATTGTGAGGTTCCACTTCCCGCGATACGGGACGTTTACACTGCCATCTACGACGTATGCTTGTCCAGTACTATCTGGGCGTCGGTAGAGGACCGCATGGTGGACAGGAAAGCGTTTTGTTGGGAAACCAGTGGTTTGGTGGAATTCCCCCCGATCACCCCGATCACCGAAAGAATACCAGGTATGGTGGTAAGGTACGGCACCAACAGCCCGTCACACAGTGATGCAGGTAAGTAAGGTAAGTAGCGGATGGAGCACGGCATATCGGAGGCCATCTTCCTTATGCTCTGGTTCCGTAAGATATTGGTCGTCAGCATGAGCATAAATTGCCGGGAGGGTCAGGAGGATAGCCCTGACGTTAAATCGGATGTCTTGGTCTCAATGGAGGCACACATAATGCCCGTACAATGTCATCCTGGTGTAACACCTCCATTTCCTCCGCCAGACCGCTCGGTGGCTTCGTGGGGAGGCGCGCCAACGGCGCGGGAGAGCTTGTCAGAACGGAATGGTACATGTACCTCAAATACTGATACAGTAATAGACATCTGTCCAGACAAGTCAGCCATTGACCCCTACGCAGCTGGACTCTACTCACTTTTTGGCCTGCACGAGCGGCTCGATGGCCAGCTCTAAATTCCGGGTAGCTGCAGTGGAACACCTGAGGAAGATCTGTCGAAGCTCTGTTGGGAGAAAGGGCCCAATCTCGGCCTGCTGTCGTCCGATGCCAAGCCACGCTGCCGGGTCCTTTCTTGCCCCGCCATGAACGTTGTATCAATACCGGCCGTACCTTGATGGCTAGCTGTACGTTATATCCGAAACGTCGTTTACAACCGTACGTTTTTTGCCAAGGATTTGGGACCATCTAACTTACTATTAAATTTATATAGGGCCGAAAATATAATATTAACTACTTTAAATTATAATAAATTATATATAACGCGCCTTTTATTTTTTAAAATTGTTAACATGTGGCACATAATAAGGTGCTGGGTAAGACCCAGGTGTTGAGGTGCCGGTATAGGTCTAGCGTAACCTAAGACCTACCAAAGGGCTCGGCTCCCAAGGATTTGTCAGCTATCGAAGGGAATCGAAGCCCGTAGAACTAAGCTATACCCTCTATAGCTTAGTAGTCCCACAGGGCACCCTGCTACCCTATAGGGGCCCAGTGCCCTGTAGAACCTGCTGGAAGACCAGCACACTTGTATAAGTAGACCTCTCCTCTCCTCTCAATCCTGTATGTAGTAAGCAAGCACAAGCAAGAGAATACAAGTCAATAATATACATGCACTAAAAGCCTCTGTATTAGACTAAGTACAAGCACTCAAAGCCTCTGTACTGTGACGTCTTGCCCACTGTAATAACAGTGGTCTTGCTTCCTTCAGCACTGCTGTCGTACCCCTCCTTTCTTCCGCTTCCGCTACGCACTGCTATAGCGCATAGTCTGCTGTAGCTCCCCTATAGGCGCTGTAATACAAGGCCTATAAGGCTACGCAGCAAACAGGTTATGAGCCCGGGTAACTAAACGGCCCGGAAGCCGACCTACGGAACCTCGACTACACTGCCTACCGCTGGCAGTTCGCAGGTGCTGTACTACAGCACCTACCCACCACTGATTAGCGCCTCCTGTGCTCCGATCGACGACCTGTAGCACTGAACTTCAGGCTACTACTCACTGGAATAGTGCTGTAGTACAGGCTATCCCACTGCAACCTTACCAACCATGGTTGAACACGTTGACCAACCTATGGACCACTCGGCTGGCGCTGCTTCAGCGCCCCCAAGCCCAAGCTTACAAGGCTTACAGGCTTAAATCAATACCCTCGAGAACCGGCTTCAGCAGGTGATTACACTGCTTGAACGCAACCTAGTGGCTGAACAATAACAACAGCCGCAGCCACCTCCTCAACCCCCTGCGCCTACCCCCGAGCCCTCTACTTCTACAGGGCTCTCAGGGCACTCGGCGATGGACTTTAGCGCTCTCACAACGAAGGAGCTAGCTAAACAGTCCCTACACCTCGCTGAAAAACAGCGCCTATCAGGGCCCGAAAACTACCAACAGTGGTACCAGGCTATATCGATTCAGTTCAGGGTACTACAAATCCCTGACTTTCTGGAGGACCCAGACCGGATCAGTGGCCTACTTACTGATCCACAGAAGGCTGCCCTATTACTAACCCTCTGTAATACACTAAGGGAGGGACCACTTTCCACTATAGCCTTCGATACCGACCCCGCCGTAGCCTATAAACGCCTGAGAGTACAGTACGCTCCCACCCAGCCAGTGCTCCGAGACTCCCTCTATAGGGAATACCACTACTATAGTGGATTTCAACGCCAAATTCAACACCCTCGCAGCCCGGCTGAGCGCCCTAGGCGTCAAAATAGCTGAGATTGATCAAATCAACCACTATTTCAACATACTGGAAGGCCACTTCTCCCAGTGGGCAGAGCGCTGTAGAGGCCTACTACGGCAAGAGCAGTGGCTCTACAATACAGAAGGCAAGCCTACAAAGCTAAGCCTACTGTACTTTCAGGAGGACCTACTAGCCGAGACTCGCAATATGGCTTTAACCACTTTACAGCGGCTCTCAGCACTGCAGGCCGATTACAAGTGCAACCGCAGGCCTAACTACAAGCCTACCAACAGTAACCGGCCCTCTCAGACTCCCACTGAGGAAGATCAGAGCCCTAAGTCCTTAAACCAACCCACTGGCCAGCCTACTAAGCAAAAGGGCAAGCGGCGAGGGCACCAAGGCCACAGGCCTAAGAAGGAACCTCTGGAAGAGGCTTTTAGTACTGAAGATGTAGAAAGGCCCACTGAAAATTCAGCCACCAACGAAGCCTTCATTATAGGCTATAACCTCGAGTCAGGTACCATATTTAACAGCAATATCGCTGAAGAATATAGCGATCCAGAGCCTCTGCTTACTACTGAGAGCTCTGATTTCACCCACTACAGCTATAAGCCCTCCAACCAGTGGCTCTTCGATACAGGGTCTACAGTGCACATCTGCAACAACAAAGCCCTCTTCACAGACCTACAGCTCTCTTCTTCACTAGGAACCGTAGGTACAGGCGGTGGCCCCGTCAAGCCACAGGGCATAGGCACTGTGAGAGTTGAATTCCTTACTGGATTTAAGGACGATGGTACAGCAGTCTACAGCTCTATCACCCTTCAAAAGACCCTCTACATTCCAGGCTTCCTACTAAATATAGTGAGTGGCTATAGGCTCTATGCCTCAGGGGGTACAATGATGAAAGAAAAGCTGTATACGGCCTCTCGGAAGCTATTAGTACTGCTAAACTTCCAGAAAAACGGCTTCTTCTTCACTACTAAAGGCGTAAATAGCGCCAAAACTGCCTCCCATCAACCACTAGTCTATGGGTCTACGTGGCACTGTTATACCACTGAAGACAGTGATAATAGTAAGGCTCGAGAAGCCCCTGAACCCCTGAATAGTGGGTCTACCCCTGAACCCCTGAATACCCCTGAAAACTCAGAATTTCTAGAGGGGGTATTAGAGCCTCTAGTGGCTCCCGCACTTACTACTGCGCTGAAGAGACCCTCTGAAGACTTGGCCTGCAGAAGCTGTGATGCAGCAAATATGCTGCGGAAGCCTTTTAAACGGCCTGTAGCCGATCCACTATTGGCCTTAGGTCGGCTAGAGGGGGATATATTTGTTATCCGCCCTACGCCACTAAATAATAAGCCTTATGGTCTTATTCTAGTGGATCGGAAGACTCGTTTCAGGATGATAAGGCTGCTGAAATCCAAAGACGAAGCTGCTACAGAGGCTCGGTCCGCTATAGAGGCCTTATATAATACCTATAAGCGGTACCCAGCCCAGTTCCACTACGACGGAGGAAAGGAAATAAGAGCCCTACTGCCCTACCTCGCTGAAAAAGGTATTACCTTCAGTGAATCAAGTCCCTACGCCCATTACTAAAACGGCCTAGCAGAACGGTTAATACGGGTGGTCTTGGACCGCCTCAGGGCTACCCTCATAGCCTCTAGGCTTCCTCCAACTCTCTGGTGCTATATTATAGGCCCTATAGTGGAGTTGATCAACCGTACTGCGAATTCCACTCGGGAGCTCACTTCTTACCAGCTCTTCCTTGACGAACTAGTGCCCTCTTAAGCACCACACGTCCCTGACCTTCAATACTACAGGGCTATTGGCACTGAAGTCACAGTGCTTATACCCCCTGAGAAGCGTCCTATAGGGCAGAAACTGTTACTTAGAGGCACTAAAGGACGACTATTAGTAGTCCTAGGCCACCAAACCTACCTAGTGTGGCTCGGCCAACGGCAGGTAGTTTAAACTCCCTTCGTTAAATTCTACGAGGACTTCAGGCCTTACTTACAAGGCCTTCGGAGCCCTACGAGCACCCTGTAGCTCCCTGAAGCTGAGGAGGCTGAAGAGCCCACAACACCTTCTACAGAGGAAAAATTATCCCTTGCATCCACAGCACCTCCCAGGCTTATCAGCATTGAAATCCACCTACTACAGGCTTCTAAAGAGCAAAAGGAAGAATACTAAGTAGTGAAAGACGATGCTATGGATACCACTGAATTGGTAACCTACTTAGTCACCAACGCTACTGCTGCAGTGGCCCACAGTACTATAAGCAGCGCCTTAGAGCCTAATACCTTCAAGCAGGCTCTAAAGTACCCACTGAAGGAGCATTGGCTAAAGGCCACCTTCAGTGAGCTACAGTAGCTACTAGCCACCAAAACCTTCTACTTCGTTAAGCGCTTTAGGGCACTTAAATGCCCTATTACTAGCCGCTGGGTTTATAAAGAAAAGAAGGACTCTTAGGGTCGCACTACTAAGTTCAAGGCCCGGCTAGTGGTGAGAGGCTTCTAATAGGTCCCTGGAACCGATTTCTCAGAGACCTACGCTACTACTGCAGTACCACCCACCTGGAGGGTAATACTGGCTATTGCAGCCATTGAGGACCTTGAAGTTGAACAAATCGACTTCATAGGAGCCTTTTTGAATTCAGGCATAGATTTCGATATATATATTGAAATCCTAGAAGGCCTATACGAATTTAGCCTCGGTAGTGAAGCCGCTATAACACTGTTAAAACAATACGGTTGGGATCCTTCTGAAGATCAAGTTATATTGCTGAAGAAGTCCCTATACGGCTTAAAGTAAGCTCCCTATCTCTGGCAACAGTAGGTAGCTGGTCTAGCTAAAAGCTTAGACTTCTAACCTCTGACCTCTGATTCGGCTATCTACTATAACGCTAAAGACGGTATCTTCATTGTTAGCTACGTAGATGACTGTCTTCTGATTGGGCCCTCTATTTAGAAGATCCAAGCCTTGAAGCAAGGCCTAGCTAAAGCCTACGATATTGAAGATCTAGGCCCGGCTAAATTCTTCCTAGGTGTTCAAATTGAACGGGACAGGCTTAACCGCCGGCTGTGGCTTCACCAAGGAGCCTATATTACAGAGGCTATTTAACACTTCGGCCTCAGCACTTACAGGCCTATAATACCGCTCTCTCCAGGGCTTACTGGTCCTGAAATACCATCACTACCACTGAGTAAGGCAGACCAGAAGCTATACCAACGCCTTATAGGCACTGCCACTTACGCTATAACCCAAACTAGGGTTGATATAGCGCACTCTATCCAGTGGCTCTTACGGCACCTACAGTAGCCTACAGTAGCCCATTTGAAGGTAGCTAAGAAGCTCCTTAGCTACCTATATAGTACTGCCTAATACGCTATTACCTACGGTGCCTTAAAGGCCACATAGCCTATAGGGTATACTGATAGTGACTTTGCAGGCTGCAAGACTACTGCCCGCTTAACCTATGGCTACGTATTCCTTATTAGTGGAGGCCTAGTAAGCTGGAAATTAAAGCGAGCCTTAACAGTGGCCTATAGCACCCTCGAGGCTGAATATACGGCCCTTATGGAAGGAAATCGAGAGGCACTGCGGCTACGAGGCCTGTTCAGTGAGATACAGCGCCCACTCTAGAGACCTACTCCCCTAAAATCAGACAACTAAGGCGCTATTGAGACTGCCTATAACCCTAAGCACCACAGCCGAACTAAACACACCCTCCTGAAATTCCAGGGCGTAAGAGAGAGTGTTTCAGCAGGCAACATTACTATATCCTTCGTACCTACAGAGGATATGGCTGCTGACGGGTTAATAAAGGCCCTAATAGCCCCTAAGTTCCAGCGCTTCTTACAGCTACTAAACTATTCCAAGCCCTACAGTACGATGCTGTAGAGGGGGCTTAGTGGTACCTATATAAGCCATAGAGGGGGTGTTAACGTGTGGCACATAATAGGTGCCGGGTAAGACCTAGGTGTTGAGGTGCCGGGAAGGTCTTCTAACTTCTTCTTACATAAGCTTAACTCGGCAGATGAGCTCTTTAGCTAAGCCTAACCTTGGCACTATACTATTATAGGTCTAGCGTAACCTAAGACCTACTAAAAGGCTCGGCTCCTAAGGATTTGTTAGCTATCGAAGGGAATCGAAGTCCGTAGAACTAAGCTATACCCTTTATAGCTTAGTAGTCCCACAGGGTACCCTGCTACCCTATAGGGGCCCAGTGCCCTGTAGAACCTGCTGGAAGACCAGCACACTTGTATAAGTAGACCTCTCCTCTCCTCTCAATCCTGT
>MU864050.1:0-51735 GCA_033296885.1 Triangularia verruculosa | reverse complement strand
CAACAAACAACAATTGTACCTTCACAATCCGCCCCCCCTCCCCCTCTCTCAGCCAGCCTGCTTGTTTTTCCCATCCTTATCCACAACCCTCGTTTTCTCTCACTACCCCCCCCCCCCCCCCCCCCGCCGCCCACCGCACCCCCCAAGTGCTACCTACCATTCCTTCAAATTGGCATTCCTCAATCACTTCACTTCCTTTTCTTCTTCCCCACCTATCACCAACCCTACCTCAGTTGGCCTTTTCAACATTTGTTTCTGACCACTTTCTAACCTCTCTTTTTCTCTCCAGCTGATACCGGTGATACCTATCGCCCTGTAAGTATTGACCCTTGTTTTTTGGTCGGCGCATTCAATTTCTCAGCCGTCTTTGTGGGACTTGGGGTTATCTGCTCCGGCCGCGAGTCCTCATGGGGATGGCGTGACCTATGGTCAGACTCGACTCATATCCTTGTGGTATCAGAGTTATGCGGATTGGTGTTCGCACCATCAGCATCTAGTCTTGATGAGCTCGAAACGTGTGGGTTCTTTGTGTCGGAGATCTGGTACCGCAGTCTGTAAAGATCGTTGTGCTAGATGATCAACACGCCGCCGTTCACCTTCGGATGGACGGAGACAAAGAAACACGTCGTCGAGTCACATGATGTGGATACATACTGACATATTCACAGCGTGAGAGGTCCCGCTCTCCCAGACGTGGTCGTTCTCGTAGCCCCAACAACGGTACCCGCCGTTCATACTCGCCCCGCGATCGCTCACGGAGCCGCCACAGGAGAAGGAGTCGTTCTCCCATGACTGGACAGGGCACTTCTGCAGGAGGACCTGGTCAAGGATACAACAATAACGGAGCTCCTAACAGATCGTTCGAGGATCGCGCAGTGCACCGCGAGAGCGTCATGAACACCATTCGCGAGTCGTCGCAGCAGGACCGCCGCGTCTACGTTGGTAATCTATCGTACGACGTCAAGTGGCATCACCTCAAGGATTTTATGAGGCAGGGTGAGTGGTGGGTGGATAGGGGTGGAATGGATGGGAGAGGCTAACGTGTTCTCTCTCTCACAGCTGGCGAGGTTCTCTATGCCGACGTATTGCTTCTTCCAAATGGAATGTCGAAGGTGGGCTTTCACACGTGATTCTGGCTGGTTCCTTTGTGGTTCCTTTTCTCTTTGGTTATTTGATGGACTGTTGGGTTGACGGGTTGGGACGTTGTCCGCGGCGATATTTAGGGATGCGGGTAAGTCTTCTTGATGGATTATGGTCTGCGCCAGAACAAGTCACTAACTCGTTCTCTATAGAATTGTAGAGTATGCCACCAGGGAGCAAGCTCAGAACGCTGTAGCGACGCTCAGCAACCAGAACCTGATGGGTAGACTGGTCTATGTTCGTGAGGCAAGTACTTGGAGCTGTCAATCAAGGATGTAAACATCCCGTCATGCTAACTACGAGATAGGATCGTGAGGCCGAGCCTCGTTTTGGCCCTCCTGGTGGAGGCGCCCGTGGTGGTTTCGGCGGCCCCGTCGGCCCCGGCGGCGGTGCCCCTTACGGAGGTGGATTTAACCCCGGTATGGGAGGTGGTGCTCCCGGAGGCGGGCCCCCAGGTGGTGCTCGTCAGATCTTTGTTTCAAACGTTCGTCACATCTCCCCAATCCGATCTATTTTAATGGTTCAATGTAGCGCTGACACTGCCGTCTTTAGCTGCCCTTCAACATTGGCTGGCAGGATCTCAAGGACCTTTTCCGACAGTCCGGTAAGCAAGCTGACTTCACTGGTGTTTAGAGGAGTCTAACATGTACCCGCAGCACGAACTGGCGGCGTTATTCGCGCTGATGTTCACCTCGGCCCTGATGGTCGCCCCAAGGGATCCGGTATCGTCGTTTTCGAGTCGCCCGATGATGCCAGAAATGCCATTCAGCAGTTCAACGGCTATGATTGGCAAGGCCGTGTCATTGAGGTTCGTGAGGACCGCTTCGCCAATGCTGGTATGGGCGCCGGTGGCTTTGGTGGCCGCGGCGGCTTCGGCGGCCGTGGTGGTTTCGGCGGTGGCTTCGGCGGCCGTGGAGGCTTCGGTGGTCGCGGTGGTTTCGGTGGTGGCTACGGCCGTGGTGGTTATGGTGGCGGGCCCGGTGGCGGTCATGGCGCTCCCGGCGGTTTCGGCGGTGCTGCTGTTGCTGATGCCTCCGTTCCTCCCAACCCCTTCACTGACAACGCCACTGCCGGCACAGAGAAGAACGAGATTATCTATGTTCGCAACGTACGTATTTCATTCTCTCCCTCGTATATTTTCTGACTAACACGCTTGTAGCTCCCCTGGTCTACCAGCAATGACGATCTCGTTGAGTTGTTCTCTACTATCGGCAAGGTCGAACAAGCCGAGATCCAATACGAGCCTAGTGGTCGCTCGCGTGGCAGCGGCGTTGTTCGCTTCGACAATGCCGACACGGCCGAAACTGCCATTGCGAAGTTCCAAGGGTACCAGTACGGCGGCCGGCCTCTGGGTCTGAGCTACGTCAAGTATCTGAACCAGGGTGGCGGTGATGCTATGGACACGGACCCTCACGGTGGATTGACTCAGGATCAGATCATGTAGGACAAGAAGAAGTCCCTCTCCGTGCTAAGTCCTGGTCCAGGCCTTGCTTCTTCAACACTCGGCGCATAGAAGCGCAACACTCAGCTCTCGAACGAGTCGAAGCCACCGCGACCTTTTCTCGCAGTTACTCGACTTGCCTTGGATGGGCCCACGGCAACCAGGGGCGCCTCAGTTTTCGATTGGACCGGAATTGCCACGACAAGCTGCGCTTCGGCAGACCGTTTTATTGTTTTTTTTTTTCAGTTTTGTTAATAGGAAGGGGAGGATATTGGTAGTTTAGGGCAGGAGGAATGAAAAGAGGCGGCCAACAGATCTCACGTTTTAGCCTTCAGCACGCGGGAACTCAACAACGCAAAAAGTCTTTGGTGCGCCGTGCAGTGTCTTGATCGATTGGGGCTGTCATTCTTTCTTTGGCGCCGCGGAAAATGGAAATCGGACGGCTTTTAAACCCTAGAATGTACAGCGAATAGCATCTGATTATCCCGTTGATGGCGGCGTTCGATGGAAGGGCGCCGGGCAACGAACAAGGTTTTGTTGGTAAGGGTGCTGTGCGATGCGTAGGAAGCGGGCTGGCCAGCCATGGTTCGCAGACTTTTGAAGAGTGTTGGTGAGTTTGCAATTATGGAAAGAGAACAGTGTAGGATCGGTCGTTGTGTCAGAGCATGGTGCTGGTGCTGTTTTGTCTGGCGCTGGCGTTTTGGTATATATGCTTTGGGTTCCGGCTGATTGTGATGGTATGCCGTGAGGACGGATGGCCGGCCCCCCAGGTTTTATTGGCCCCCAACAGCGCCACTTTGTTGTCTATGGTCTTCCCAGCTTTGTCACCATGGGCCATGGAGATGGATAACGAAGTTTTGATCAGGAAATATGGTGTTTGAGGCCTTCCGGATAAAAAGCATTGATACCCTCTGCTGCGGTTGATTTTGGTGGTTTACCTTGATGGAGGGGTGGTATTTTCCAGGGTTGATATTGGGCACAATGTTTAGCAAAACAAAAGTTTGACATAGCGGTTACTTTGAATACTAAATGCATTTTATTCCACTGGTCAAAATTAGTGGGTGTCCGTTGGACGTGTAGCGTTTGTGGTTGTGGTTGGCTGCAGCTTTGCCTGCGCCCCCGTCTCCGGTTCTGTTTCAGCTGTGTGAGATGTGAGTATCTACGGCCTGTTCATTTTTATGTGATATATCTTTTTTGATCTTTTCAGAAGGGAACTTTATACGATGTCAATAACGAAGGCGACGACAAGTGAGCACAGCTTTTTTACTCGATTTATTGCCCTCTATGTGCACGCTGAAAATAGAAAGCTCGGATTTTTGTTACCCATCCACCAACCAGTCCATAAGATTTGCTTGATCAGATAATTCGTCTAACCACTTCCATCATGGGTCTCTATTTTTTTTTCTCTCAAGCAAATTAGATAAAAAAGACCCGACCAAGAAGCCAACAATCAAATCCCCCACACGTTTATGTTTTTAGGCCTGAGCCTTCATCTTCTTCCTCGCCTTCTCCTTTGCCTTGCGCTTGGTCCTGTCCCTCGGCTTGAGCCCGCTCATGCCGGCCTTGCAGACCTCGGCGTAGCGGACGTAGAAGGCGTCGAGATCATCCGGCTGCACGAGAGTGGAAAGCTTGACTTTCTTGCCTTCTTTGCGGCCGGAGCTGGATTTGGCGTTTGTGGCGCGGATGAGGATGGGGGCTGGGGGGAGGGGGGTGGTGAGGGCGGAGAGGTCGGATTCTGACTCTGGGGTTGGTTCTGGGGGGGAGGGGGAGGAGGGGGAGTAGGTGACTATATGGGAAAGGTTAGAGTGAATTAGGGAGGGGTGGGGAGGGATACTGACAGCGTTTTTGGGTGAGGAGGACGGTGCCCTTTTGGGTGGTTTTTTGGGTTGTGAAGAGGGATGAGAGGGCGGTGAAGAACTGGGGGTTGTTAGTTATTTAAAAGGAGAGGGTAAGGGGGGAGGGGGGAAGGGGGAAGGTACCTCTTCTTGGGATAGATGTTTGCTCATTTTGAGGGGTTGATGGGGGGATGAGGTCGATGGTGGGTTGGTTTTGGCGGAGGTTATGAGAGATGCCTCACTGCGCGGACTGCTGGTGGGTGTGCGGTATGGTGCGGTGAAATGGTGTTCGGTGAGAGTGAGAGTGAAGGTGAGTGATAGCCCCGCCAGTACGTTGTCGTTGCCCGTTTGATGGAGACTGGCGGGATCGCCCAGGCTGGTGGTGTGGGGTTCTGGAGCTTAGCGCAGTGAAGTCAAAAGTGGGTGATGGGTGTTTTAGTGGGACCCACTTGACACCTCGGTGGACAAGTCAAGGGGTATGAATTGTACCTGAATGCTTTTTTGGTTGTCCTTGGGCCCTATCAGGAGGGTTTGAAGCGCTTTGGATAGCTCATGAGAACTGCTGACTATGTCTTAACTCTTAAGGTATCTTGACTATTTTGAACGCCCACGAGTGAATTTGAAGGCATTGACTAACTCTTGGTGCTGCCAGCAAGGTCTCTGATGCCATCCTGCTTAGTCACCTTACACTAACCGCCAAACTGCACCCCTAGCCTGCTTATCGATAAGAAAAAGTTCAGGACGGGGAGCTTCGAAGTCAAGAAATCCAAATCGCAAAACTAAGAAACACCCACGAGTCCTACGAGTCCCCAATTCCTCGCCCCTCTCACAAAATGGCGCGCGATCAGGGAACAATAAAGCGGCCGATGCTACCGCCGCACCTGCTCAAGGAGCTCGGCGCATCGGGCGGCGGCCACCAAAAACGAGACAATCGCACAACGATAACCTCTCGGAAGGAACAGCGCAAGGCCGATCGTCAAGGGAAAAAGATTGGGCGCGCGGAGGCGACTCGACACCGCCAAGCCCCAGCGCCTCAACGAAGCAACCCCTCGTCATCCTCGAAATCCCAGCCTCAGAAGAAAGCCCCTGCGGCGCCAGCGAAGGCCGAAGCGAAGCCCATACCCAAGAAGAAGAGGCCAGAACCAGAGTCGGAAGAGGAGGGTGAAGAGGAGGATTTTGGGGGATTCGATGACGAGGATGACGAGCTCTCGGATGGTATCCTGAACGAGGACTCGGATGAGGAGGTGGATGATGACGGAGAGGAAGAGGAGGACGAGGATTTGGAAGGGGAGGATGAAGATGAGGACGAGCAAAGCGAGGATTCCCCGCCGCCAACAAGCAAAAAACTCTCAAAGACGCTGAAAGACAAGTTTGCTGAAGACGACGCCGAGATTGCAGCTTTGGAAAAGAAGCTGGGCATGAAGGGAAAGAAGAAGTTGCCACAGGCGTTCCTGGACGACGGGCTAGGTGAGCTTTTGGGAGAGGTGGATGGCGGCCTGGAGGAAGGGGGTTCAGACAAGCGGAAGCGCAAGGTAGAGGCGGATGAATGGCTTGCTCAGAAGAGGAGGAAGGCCGAGGCTGCTGCCGCCGCCGCTTCTACGAAGAAAAAGCGAGTGCAACCAGATTCCGGCGAGAGTGAGGATGGGGATAGTGATGAGGACACGGATGGTATGGATGAGGATTTGGAGGGCTTTGACGAGGAGGAAGATGGGCTGGACGAGGGCGACGGTGACACGGACGGAAGCGAGGGGGGTAATGATGATGGATTCGATGACCTTGGGTCTGAAGATGAGGAAATGGAAGAGCCGCCAGCGAAAAAGGCCCGCGAAAACCCATACGTTGCTCCATCAACGGGACAGACGGCGAAATATGTTCCCCCATCTCTTCGAAAAGCCAGTGGTGCAGAATCAGAGCTGGAGGCCCGAGTTCGTCGGCAGACCCAAGGTCTCATCAACAGGATCACCGAAGCCAACCTCCTGACGATCCTAGGCGAAATCGAGAAGCTCTACAGAGATAATGCGAGGCAGCACGTCACTTCCGCCCTTGTCGACTTACTCCTTATTCAGGTTTGCGATCCAACAAGTTTACCAGATACTCTCCTTATTCTCTCAGCCGGCTTTGCCTCTGCTGCCTACAAGGTCTTCGGGACAGATTTTGGAGCGCAGTTGATACAGGAGGTAGTAGAGCGCCAGGACAAGTACTACGAGGAAGCTCAGGAAGCTGCACGCGGCGGGCCAGATGTGCCAAAACAGACTTCCAACCTTATTACGTTCATCGCGCAAATGTACAACTTCCAGCTGATCGGCCCAGGCCTGATATTCGACTACATTCGCACCCTTCTTGATAACCTGTCAGAGCTGAATGCTGAATTGCTACTCCGAATTGTGCGGATGTGTGGCACGACCCTCCGTACGGACGACCCAATGGCTCTCAAGGATATTGTTACGTTGATTCCAGGCGCTGTGGCTAAGCATGGCGAGAAGAACCTGACCGTCAGGACTAAGTTCATGATCGAGACTATCACAGATCTCAAAAACAACAAGCTTAAGGCTGGCGCCGGCGCATCAGCCATTGTCTTGGAGCATACCACCAGGATGAAGAAAACACTGGGTCAGCTCAAATCGAGAAAACTCAAGGCCACAGAGCCATTACGCATCGGTCTGCAGGATATTCGAGATGCCGACAAGACTGGAAAGTGGTGGCTGGTTGGTGCCAGTTGGGCGGGCAAATCCAAGGATAAGAAGGAGGCCAAGAAAAAACCAGAGGTAGAAGAGCAAGAAGAGGACGACAGTGATGATGAGAGCATTGTTTTGGATGACTTTGAGGAAGGCCCCGATCTGTTAGAGCTGGCCAGGGAACAGGGCATGAATACTGAAGTCCGGCGATCCATCTTTGTTACGATCTTGTCAGCCCTTGACGTTCAGGATGCCTACATCAGGATCCTCAAATTACGCCTCAACAAAGAGCGCCAAAGGGAGATCGCGACTGTGATCACCAAATGCGTTGGCGCCGAGAAGCACTACAACCCTTACTACACGCTCATCGCCAGAAAGGTATGCGAGAACATGCGGGAGGTGAAGTGGTCGTTCCAGACTTGTCTTTGGAAAATGTTTGGCAGGATGGGAGAACCGGGCTTCGCGGAGGAGGACGAGGAGCTGGAGGAGGACGAGCTCGAGGAAGAGTTCAGCACCCAGCGGCTGATCAACACGGCCAAGATGGTCGGCTCGTTGATTGCGAGTGGACACATGAGCTTGATTGCCATCAGACGGTTAAATCTGGCCTATCTGCAAAAGAAGACGCGAAACTGGATGGAGATCATGATCAACACATTGTTGCTGGAGTGCCAGACTGGCGAGAAGCCTGGGGAAGAGGTGGTTACGAAGGTGTTTGCTGCCGCTCAAACTGCCCCTGAGTTTGCTATTCAGTTGCAGCACTTTTTGAAGAAGGTGACGAGAAAGACGGATCTGACTGCAAGCAAGAAGGAGACGAAACTGGTGAGGGATGGGTGCAAGATGGCAGAAGCGGCGCTGCAAGCTGTTGTTGCCGCTGAGGAGTTGTAATTGTTACTTGGCTAGATACCTTAGGTGTTGATACCTGAAAATGAGAGGATTTATACGCCAAGTGAACGTCTCATTGCGACTCTGCTATCAATTCGCTCGATAAAGCTTTCTGGGTCAAAGATGTTGTCATCGACAACAATTTTTGGGAGCTGGACCGAGTGTGGGCCTTTCCGTGCCGCTTCTGAAGGGGTTCCATGTTTATGATGAGACGTTTCGCCTCACGCCTCTCGCCTCTAGACTCCAGACTCGCAGACCCGAGCCACGATGCCGTGAAGAATGCCAGCGGTCATGTGGCTCCCACTGCGGGATTTGGACGGGAACTGGCGGCTTTGTGGAGAGATTCGACAATCGGCAGGACGCTCCGGGGGGTGGAAACCTGAAAATTAGCGTGCTCGCGGCTGGGCCAAGTCCCGCGGGAACCCTGGAACCAATCCGATTCCCGGGCTGAGAGGGGTGGCCCACGGGCCTCATGGAACCCTGGGTTGAACTGTGACCCGACGGTTGGACGGAGGTGACGGGGCGGAATAAGCTGGGGACATTTTTTCATGAAGCCGCCGCCAATTCCCAACAACTCCATCCGCGACGCCCTGTCTAATCCCGCTTGTCGCAACTGAACACCGCCCTCAACTCCAAGATCCAGCGCATCCTTCCTTTTTTTTCCCCGTCCCTTCTCTTTGATCGTTTCCAGTTAGCATAATCCAACATGCTGTCCCAGAGATTACTCGGCCGGGCCGCTGCCAGGTCCGCCCTCAAGCCATCAGGGTAAATACATCCGCCTGTGACGACACCAGACCCTCGTGTGCACTGTTGCTGATCCTCTGGAATCTATAGCTCTTCCCCAATTGTCCTTGCGAGCAGATGGTCCAGGACGTATGCTTCACAGGCTGGTCAGTAACGACACCAATAAACCCCAGAAACTCCGATTTGGCCCCGAAGTAGCGCTGACATGTTGCGCAGAGGAGAAGGATCTCGTTATCATTGGTGGTGGTGTTGCCGGCTATGTTGCCGCCATTAAGGCCGGCCAGGAGGGTTTGAAGGTGCGTGGACAAACGATACATATCTTGGTGTCCATGATCATGCAGGACAGTGGCTAACATATGCACCCTCCCCACCTACAGGTTGCTTGCATCGAGAAGCGCGGAACACTCGGCGGAACCTGCCTCAACGTTGGCTGCATCCCATCAAAGTCGCTCCTTAACAACTCACATCTTTACCACCAGATTCTCCACGACTCAAAACACCGTGGTATCGAGGTCGGCGATGTCAAGCTCAACCTCCAGCAGCTGATGAAGGCCAAGGAGACATCCGTCACCGGTCTCACCAAGGGTGTCGAGTTCCTGCTCAAGAAGAACGGCGTCGAGTACATCAAGGGTACCGGTAGCTTCCAGGACGAGCACACCGTCAAGGTTGAGCTCAACGATGGCGGCGAGACCAGCGTCGTTGGCAAGAACATCCTTATCGCCACCGGTTCCGAGGTTACTCCCTTCCCCGGCCTCGCGATCGACGAGAAGACCGTTATCAGCAGCACTGGCGCCATTGCTCTCGAGAAGGTCCCCGAGAAGCTCGTTGTCATTGGTGGTGGTATCATTGGTCTCGAGATGGCGTCCGTTTGGTCCCGCCTTGGCTCCAAGGTCACCGTTGTCGAGTACCTCGACCAGATCGGTGGCCCAGGCATGGATACCGAGATTGCCAAGGGCATCCAAAAGATCCTGAAGAAGCAGGGCATCAACTTCAAGGTTGGCACCAAGGTGGTTGCTGGCGAGAAGACCGGCGAGGAGGTCAAGGTTCAGGTGGAGGCTGCTAAGGGTGGCAAGGAGGAGACGGTATGTGTCGTGCCACATTTTAGGTGGAAATGCGTGTATGCTGACTTTTGACCCCAGCTCGATGCCGACGTCGTCCTTGTTGCTATCGGTCGCCGCCCCTACACCGGAGGCCTCGGCCTTGAGAACATCGGTCTTGAGCTCGATGAGCGCGGCCGTGTCATCATCGATTCCGAGTACCGCACCAAGATTCCCCACATCCGCTGCGTCGGTGACGCCACCTTCGGCCCCATGCTTGCGCACAAGGCTGAGGAGGAGGCGGTCGCTGTCGTCGAGTATATCAAGAAGGGCTACGGCCACGTCAACTACGGCTGCATTCCCTCCGTCATGTACACTTTCCCCGAGGTCGCCTGGGTTGGTCAGTCGGAGCAGGACCTCAAGAAGAACAACATCCCCTACCGCATCGGCACTTTCCCCTTCAGCGCCAACTCTCGTGCCAAGACCAACCTCGACACTGAGGGCTTCGTCAAGATTCTCGCTGACCCCGAGACCGACCGCCTCCTTGGTATCCACATCATCGGCCCCAACGCTGGTGAGATGATTGCTGAGGGTACCCTTGCCCTCGAGTACGGTGCCTCCAGCGAGGACGTTGCCCGCACCTGCCATGCTCACCCAACACTTTCTGAGGCCTTCAAGGAGGCTGCCATGGCCACCCATGGCAAGGCCATCCACTTCTAAGTAAACAGCCAGGGCATAGGATGTTGAAAAGGGGAGGGTGTTTTCTTGTGTATCTGTACTGTAGCTGTTTTTTCCTCTTTCAGGCATCGGTAAATGGACTTCGCCGGGGTGGTTAAGGCATTTGAAAGCAGTATTTATAATTTACCCCTGGCCGCTGTTGTTTTTGTATCGTGGTGCCGAGAAGAAAAAAAGAGGTTGAGCAGCATGATGAGCAACTTTGTGTTTTTAGAGCAACGGCAGCAGGTGGGTTGGATGGGGGAAAGGTTCATGAGGTCTATGGTATATCTAGCGTCAAAACATAGAAGGTTGTTTTTGTGTACGATTGAGCTTGCAGGGCCGTCTATCGTATCATGTAGAATGGCCAGAGGATACGTCAAGGGACGGGACCTCCTGCAGGAAGATAAACAATAACATTGACGTCTTGGTTCGTCTCATCGATGCATGTTACCCGCTCTCTGCATACAACCCTAACCCTTGTTGAAGCTCGCAATATGTAATTCAGCACCAGTTGGCAGGTTTCTTGGCAGCAGGAGAGGAGGAGGCCGGTCGGTGATCGTACCACATGGGGAAAGTGGGGGACCACGAGGAGCTATCACTGGCTAGATCTTGATTATCTTTCTGGAACCGCCGGGGGGGTTACGAACGACATGCCATTCGATATACACGTCGTGTCCCCCCTTTCCTATCTCATTATTTTTTCTTCTTTTCTGGTACCCACGGATGACCCTATGCATGAACGACATATGAAGTGAGTCCAATACAGGTCAATTGGATGATTTGAGCTGGACTTGGAGGATTTGAAGGGATTAGCAACGTCTTCAAGGCTTTGTGTTTCTTAACTGTTGAGACCTGCTGGCGGTCAGTGTGGGATTGACGGACACGAGTTACGACAACAACCAAAAGATATCAGCCGCCATGGCGAACACAATCAAGGAGCGGACTTATCCGCTGATGACTCGCCGGGAGATCGAGGCTCAGATTGCAGATGGGAGACATATGGTCATTGTTGATGGGTATGTCCTCAAGGTTGATGCGTTCATGCCATTTCACCCTGGCGGTGGTAAGGCGATGCAACATATGGTGGGGAGGGATGCTACGGATGAGGTTAATGGGTATGCATTTACACACTTTTTCATGACTCGGGGCATAAGATTTGGACGCTTACATGACAAAATACAGGCTTCACTCCCCTGAGGCAAGGGCTTTGATGAACAAGTACCGCGTTGGGAGGATTGAAGGGAGGTGGAAGAACTTCTTGCCACCTATTCAGGGTGGTAAATTCAGAAAGAGGATAGCGGAAGGGGCAAAGGAGTCTGAAGAGGAAGATGAATCTGGACGATTGGCAGCTCCCACCATGGCGGTGACAACGGAGTCACCAGCGAGTGAGATGGAGTCGAGGCCGCCTTCGCCATTGTTCGATGTCAACGATAACGGTCCGCGAAAGAGGCACGTAAAGGAATCGGCACTCTCCAGTGCCGCTTCAACAACCTCAGCCTCGTCGCTGGAGGAGTCTCATGGTGAAGGCAGCTTGCCGCTCGATGGCATGGCCCACCTCGATATTTTGACGCGCAAAGAGATCAAACTTGACCTCGACAAGTATCCCGCCGTCGACCAGGACACCCAGGAAGCGATCGTCGAAAAGTACCGCCGGCTTCACGACCGGATCAAAGCCGAGGGGCTGTACGACTGCAATTACTACGCATACGCCATTGAATGCTCGCGGTACATCACCTTCTTTGCACTCATGCTTCTGTTCCTCAAATGGAAGTGGTACATACCCAGCGCCTTCTTCCTCGGTGTCTTTTGGCACCAGCTTGTCTTCTTCGCCCACGATGCCGGCCACATGGGCATTACGCACAACTTTCAGGTCGACACCATCATTGGAATCATCATTGCCGACTTTTTGGGAGGGTTGTCACTGGGATGGTGGAAACGCAGCCACAACGTCCACCACATCGTGACCAACTCGCCCGAGCACGATCCGGATATCGAGCACATGCCCTTTTTTGCCATCTCCCATCGGTTTTTGGCAAACCTACGATCAACATATTACGAGCGGGTCATGCCGTTTGATGCCGCTGCCAAGTTCTTCGTCTCGATGCAACACCACTTGTACTATGTGATCATGCTCTTTGGCAGGTTCAACCTCTACCGGCTGTCGATGGAGTACCTCATCCTCGGCCAGGGTCCGAAGAAGGGAGTGGCGGCGTGGCATCGGTGGTTTGAGTTTGCCGGCCAGGTCTTCTTTTGGTACTGGTTTGGGTACGAGCTGCTGTACAAGTCGATTGATGGCGGGTGGAACCGGTTCTGGTTCGTGATGGTCAGCCACATGGTGACGTGCCCGCTGCATGTGCAGATTACGCTGAGCCACTTCGCCATGTCGACGGCGGATCTGGGGGTGGACGAGAGCTTCCCGCAAAAGATGCTGAGGACGACGATGGACGTGGATTGTCCGACCTGGCTGGACTTCTTTCACGGGGGCCTGCAGTTCCAGGCGATTCATCATCTGTTTCCGAGGATTCCGAGGCATAACCTGAGGAAGACGCAGGGGTTGGTGCAGGAGTTTTGCGATGAGGTCGGGATTCCGTATGCGCTGTTTGGGTTTGTGGATGGGAATAAGGAGGTGATTGGGAGGTTGGGGGAGGTGGCGAGGCAGGCGGCTATTTTGAAGAAGTGTCAGGGGGTGATGATTGGGGAGGGGAGGGTGGAGGGACATCATCATCATCATCACTAGATGTGGTTGAGCAAGGATATGAAAATGGAGAAGGGTAGAGGGTGATGGAAGTGGTGAAGTGATGCGAGATGAATATGGCTAGTCGGCTGTAGTGATAATTCTTAGACGCTGCGAGTATCTCCTAGACTGCTCTTGTAGACCTTTTCATTCTCTTGGATAGATACGATGAGCCTGAATTGCATGATACACCTCCGACCTTGAGATGGTCCTCCTTGGCTCACGTTATGTCTCTTGCGTGATCCGAACCAAGATCGAACGGGCAAGGTCACGGGGACTCGGCCATGAGTATCTAAAAGGGGAAGTTGTCGTTTCTCATGACAAGATCGCCGAGGTTGTTCTCTCGACTGGGCTGGTCACAGTGCGTGATAGCCAAGGGACTACTGTGATATAGCTGATGGTTGGGTCAGATTGGGGATCCTTGGGTTACAGACGACGAGCCAGGGCCCTGGATCAGCCCCCCATCCTGCCGCCTCTTGCATGCAGATAATGCAGTAGCTCCGAGGGACACGGACCATGATCCGCAGTTAACCCCAATCCTACCCTGGCACTTGAGATTTCTCCATCGTCAACCTGACACCCAATTCTTGCGCGCAAGTTTGGAATCGAGATCTTTCAGGTGGTGTGGCATGTTTTCGGTGGTGATGGGTGACTTTTATGTCCCTCAACCGGCTGTTTCATCATCGTGTACATTTCATGAGGATCGAGAGCGAGGCTGGATGGCCAGGGGTTGGTGGAAGGAAGGTAACGTAGCCGCCGCATTTCGATTATCTACTCCTCCCCTTTCCCCGAGGATACTCACCGTAGCTTCGGGCTCAAGTGATTGTTTCTCCACTCTCCCGTCTGCTTTTTTTTTCTTGCTTTATTTTCCTCACCGAACGAATGAGATGCTTCGGCCATGGTGCCGTGGGCCTGCCTGCATGTTTCGTTTCCCCGTGAACAAAGCCAACTGAGTCGAGGAGCGTGTTCGAGGTCAAGCCGGCTGCCGGCATTGTGCCATTGTTCAGTTTTTTCTTTTTACGAATAAGGCCTAGGGTAGACACGGATAGATACACAACTGAACAGGAAGAAGCAATGACGGGGTGGACAGATAGTCATGAAGTATTGCTGCTTTTGGGTCGAGTTTGCGAAGCGAGAGAATCCCCTCCTTCTCCGCAGGGAACCGGAGAAACAAGACTTGAAGAAATGCACGTCACAAGGCTGTCTATCGTGACTCTTACCTAAGATCCTCGTCTTGGGGCTTTGGGGAAAGATGGTACATACATACATGGGTGAGATAGCGGAGGCACTAAGTAGGTACCCTGGTTATAAACGCATCTCGATGTTTCCCTCCCCCGCCTCCTCCTCGCGAACTCCTCAACCAACAACCTCGCAAGCTAAACACCTCTTGGGAAGAGAAGTGGTGCCATGGCTACCTAGCCATGCCGTGACCCTAGTCTCATGTCTTATGGGATACGTGAGGAGACGTAACGGACTGGCTGCATACGTCAGAAGGCACAACATGGGTTTGATGTGTTTCTCGATGGATCGATGCCGGTAGCCTTCCGCCGGTCCCCCATGTCGTGCATTACAACCTTTCATCCCACTTTTTTTTCTTTTTTGTTTGGCGGGCGTTTCCGATGTTTTTTCATGCTCCTCTCAATCTAATAGTACCTAGGTAGGCTGTTTGGACTAGACCCCGGGGTCTGTATCCCCGAAGGCAAACAGATTTTTTGATAATCCAAGACACCGCGCCAATACCATGTCACCCTAGATGACCACGGCGTTTGTTGCAGGTTGCTGAGGAGGAAGAGGAAAAGAGGGGAAAAAAGCAATGTGACAGAGGAATGGTCAGTCGTGGTACACCTGGATGAATGGATATATCTTCATGCCCTCCCTCCCTCCCTCCTGCCTTCTGTCTTTTCTGGATATTCTCAACCCAAGTACTCTCCTCTTTTACAATCCTTACCCAACTACCTACCTACCCGCTCATAAACGGCAAGACTGTGCTAGCAGTCAATCCACCTCCTGCAACAATACTGTCACCTTCCTACTACCATCTATATCTATACGCATACCTTAAAGAATACCCACCAAACAGCCATTACACATCTCACTCACCCCCCACCTCCACCACACTCAAATCTTTTCCTGACCTTTTCTAAAAAATGGGCAAAAGAAAAATGGACGAAGCAGCGGCCGAACGGATCCGAGCAGCAAGAGGTGACAAGGTACGTATTTTTCTTTTCCCTCCATTCCCCCTTCCTACGAGGAGAAAAGAAAACTCACCGGAACCCTTTTGACAAAAAACAAGGATCCCTTCGCCAGACGGGCAGCGACTACCGTATGGCAGAGTAAGCAAGGGGGGGAATCAGCTTCGGGCAAGAAGGATGGAGGCGGCAGTAGCAGTGGCGGCGGCAGTAAGGAGGGGAAAAGCGAGAGTAAGGGGAGTAGTTCTTCGAATTGGAGGAGTTGAAGATGGAGTGGGTGTTGGGGGAGAATGGGGTGAGACATGACAAGGAGTTGATTTGGGGAGTGGGAGGGGGATATGATGGTATGGGCAGCTTAGATTGTAGCTTTTATTGGGTATTGCTTAATTCAAGATTGAATGATGTTTTTGGAGTTTGAGAAACTGGGATGGGAGGTGGGAAGGTGAGGGTGGGGGCGGGCTTTGACAAGGAGGGTTGTATGCGGCGGGCTGTGGAAGTAGATAAGATCTCTCTGCTGCGAGATGATCTTTTGTTTCGATTTGTTGAGACAGAATGCATTGAACAGGTTTTCTTGCAGAGATGAAGGTAATGTAGGTTGGTCTACTGGTATGTTCTTGAGCAATTTATTTTCCCACTAGCACACACACTGGTCAGAACTGTTCTAGTAGATAAAGTTGATTGACAGCCGGAGGTGAGAAAAGTAGTGGTACTTGGCTGCCCCGGAGCCGAGACATTCTTCAAGAGTATTGGTATCGACCGATTGTGAGGTGCTTCCGAGTGGAATGTTCGGAGAGCCCTCTCCAAACTCTGGGCGGCCTCTTGCTCGTTCGACTGAATGTGCTGCTGACAGCGTTGAGCTTCAACGGTATGAGACATTTTCTAACACACGGAGAGAGGCTGGCTGGCTGGCTGGATAAGGTATGATGTCTTGAAGACGTGGCTATGACTGGTAACAACGGGGGAATGATAGGTCGACATCACAGGGTGTTGTTGCTTCTTCTCTGCCGAGTGTCAACCCCCTTGTCAGCCACGTCTCCTCATGCCTGTCTGGTGTTGAAGAAGTTCGAAGAAGCAATGATGATATCACCACGCGTGCCGGTTTCTTCTCTTCCCATTGAATAGTAGAATCACAGGGGCGGTGTAACAAGATGTGTACAAGATACCTGAGGATGGGCGAGGCTGCTTTGGGCAACCCGCGAGATGATGACAGCCGACGCATGGGAATGGCGTACATACAAGAACAAGCGTGCCCATAAGCGGAACTACCGAGGACCGGTGAGAAAGCCATGGGCCTACTGTGGTAAGCCTTGGCTTATACAAGAATGCACGAAGCAGAGCGAGGGTGATACCACTGCAAGCCAGTCCAGCGCTCTCTCCACGCTTGAGAGCTCGGCATCGGATCTCGTGGCCGAGGTCAACCACCAAGGAAGACTGGTTTGTTCGTGAGATGGGGGCCCATACACCATTGGGTTCCCAATGCCGTACACTTGCTCCCGCCTAGTACACTAATGTGCCGGCAACACAGTGCATCGTTGAACCAGCTCGCTGTTCAGGGGGCGATCCGATCCTTGGATGCCAGCCTGTGCAGTGGAAGGCTACACCAACCGAACATGCCATGAGGAACGGGAACGGGACCCTCCTATGACAGAGTTATACCAGTATCACATGTGAGCGATACCAATGGCTGTTGAGCCAAAGAGTGGTATTGCCGTCGGGTGGTTGATTGGTATACAGAAACAAAAGAAGAAAGCTATGTCCACATCCTGATGACGGTTGGTGTTTGTTGGTTGGGAATACCTTCAAACGCAGGCATCAAGCCAATCATCAAATGCGGACGTGGGACTTGTTGGAGATGAATCTTCGGCTCACATGTAAAGCTTGTCGCTGTCCGCCGGCCTCCTGTTGCGCTGCAGTGACGTTTGGTACCAAGATGGAAGTGAAGATGGTTGACAGATGGAAGTGCCGGCACAGTGCGAAATCCCCATCAACCCCGCCCCCAATTGCAGGTTGGACCCCTGCCCATCTTGACTGTCACCTTTAACCCTCTTGGGAAATCACAGTGCTGGACCCGCCCACGAACCCTTGAACCAGCACTCTTGCAGCAACCCCATCAAGGCTCCCGTCATCCACCAACACTCCCGTCAACTCACCAACCGCATCTCTGTGTCGTCCAACTGCTCACCTGTATTTTGTCGTTTTCGTCATTCCCGTCTTCCAAGTGGACGTGATACGCCAAGGGTTCTGTCTGCTTTCAACCCCCAACACATCAGCCGGTAACCGACACTCACCAAACCCAATCTCGAGTCGGTCGAGTTACCCCACGTCACAGGGAGCAGTGAGGTGAACGCATTCCGTCGTCTCGGCAGAACAAGCAGCCCCCTTCGGATCCGGACCCGGGCATCCATCCGAGTTGCGCTCCCGTGTTCACCACGTGAATCGGGCAGCCTCCTCGCCAGTAGTTTAACTCCTTCAACAGCATGCTCGCCAGTCTGGCCCGGGAATCCGCCTAGAGAATCAACGTGATGGATGCCTCCATCCAGCGCGCCTTGAACGACAAGCTTTATGATAAGCGCAAGGCTGGCGCTCTAGAGTATGTTTTTTTTTACATGTCTTCATACACATTGCATACACAGGCTGCATAGGCGGGCCCGCCCAGCTGCAGGCCAACAGCCCCCCTTTCCCCAACCCTACCCCTGATTCGACAATGACTTCAGCAAAAGGATGAATGTAACTTACACCTACTCCCACACAGCCTCGAGCGCCTCATCCGCGAGGTAGTCGCCGCCAAAGATGATGCCAAAGTCGAGGCCATTCTCGACCAGCTGTGCAACGACTATGCCTACGCTGTCCACCAGCCCCATGCCCGCAATGGAGGCTTGATCGGCCTGGCCGCTGCTGCCATCGCACTTGGCTCTGTATGTTATCATCTCATTTGATCTCCTGCCATCTCTCGTCTCCCCTCCACTGTCACACTGGTTGGGTGGCATGACATGACCTCCATGTGCTACCGAGCTCTTACTTACCCGTGGTTGCCCTTCCGTTTGTTGCCAACAGGAGCTTCCAAAATACCTCGAGGTCATTGTCCCACCGGTCCTAGCCTGCTTCACCGACCAAGACGCACGGGTCCGATACTATGCCTGCGAGGCCATGTATAACATTGCCAAGGTCGCAAAGGGCGAGATCTTGATCTATTTCAACCACATCTTTGATGCTCTCTGCAAGGTAGGCCATCTCACATTATTCTCCTTTATCCCGCAAGTTCTTGTCTCACCTTCTTATCCGCATCTTCTTTTAGCTTGGTGCCGATTCAGAACTATCAGTAAAGAACGGCGCCGAGTTGCTTGATCGTCTAATCAAGGATATCGTGTCAGAATCCGCAGCGACCTACGTTTCCGTCTTGGAACAGCCGCCGCCGTACCAAGAGGACGATAAGGACGTTCTGGATGACGGGGTGGAGCTGCCAACGGCTTTCTCATTGAAGAAGTTCATACCCCTTCTTCGTGACCGCATCTACGCCATCAACCCCTTCACACGGACCTTCCTCGTGGGCTGGATCATTCTCCTGGACTCTATTCCAGACCTGGAGCTTGTCACATTCCTGCCCGAGTTTCTTGGTGGGCTGTTGCGATTCTTGAGTGACCCCAACCGAGACGTTCACGTGGCTACCCAGGGCTGCTTGGATAAGTTTCTCAACGAGATTAAGCGGATAGCTCGCATTAAGAAGGGGATCGCCGAGAGTAAAAGGTCCAAAGGAGAGGGGAAGCGCAAAAGAGAGGACTCGTTCGAGAGCGGGAGCGTGCGCCCCCCTCTCGAAGAAGGCGACGAGGTGGATTCCGAAACGGCTGCCGACGAGGAGGAGCTGGATAGCGAGGATGACTGGGTTCCGGGCCAAGACGTGCAGATCAACCACAAGGCGATTCTGGAGATTCTGACTGCCACACTTGACTCACCGCTGGGTAAGCCGCCCTACGCCGACAGTCACCAAAAGACTGCTAATCTCCCCTCCCAATCAGAAGAGGACGGACTGCTGGAGTCGCTCCGATGGATTGTCGAATTCCTCGACATTTGTCCAGAGGAGGTGCTTCCGTTTACGCCCAAAATCCTAGCCCATCTCTTACCGGCCATGGCCAGTGGTGTGGAATCGATCCGTCAGGCCGCCGCTAGAGTCAACACCTCGCTGATGGATTACGTGGTGTCGCTTTCTGACGACGCTGAGCTAGCCGCTGTCCCGAATAATTTGGCGCGAGCACATGGCGATCGCCAGGACGGAACTGCAAGCGCCCGAGCGTCGCTCTCCAGCTCGAGAGAACTCGAGATCCGGAGTCCCACTCCAGCCACAGGAAAGCCTCTTCCACGGACACCTACTCCAGGAACATCCGGGGCCCAACCCCAAGCCGACCTTGACTATGCCGCCGCAGTGAACTCACTTACCCTGCTGTTCTTGAACGACCACGAGGCCACCAGAGTTGCTGCCTTGACGTGGCTCATCATGTTGCACCGCAAGGCGCCAAGGAAGGTGCTTGCGTTCAACGACGGGACCTTTCCTGCACTGCTGAAGACCCTCTCGGATCCCGCGGAAGCAGTTGTCACCAAGGACTTGCAGCTGCTTTCTCAAATATCGAGGAACAGCGAGGACGATTACTTCACCAACTTTATGGTAAACCTGCTGCAGCTATTCTCAACAGACAGAAAGCTTCTTGAGACGAGAGGTAACTTGATCATCCGACAGCTTTGTACCAGTTTGAGTGCGGAACGGATATATCGGACGCTCGCAGATTGTATCGAGAAGGAGGAAGATGTCGAGTTTGCCAGTATCATGGTGCAGAATTTGAACAACAACCTCATCACTGCGCCCGAGTTGGCGGAGCTGAGGAAGCGTTTGAGGAACCTGGAGACCAAGGTGCGTATTCCAGCTGTTGAATGAGGCCGTATGCTAATCAAGGTTATAGGATGGGCAAACATTCTTCGTCGCGCTGTTCAGATCGTGGTGTTATAACGCTGTGGCGACATTCTCGTTGTGTCTGCTGGCCCAAGCATACGAGCAGGCATATAATCTTTTGCAGATCTTGTATGTTCCTTGACATTGCCGCCACAACGACAGCTGCTGACCTTCGTGTAGTGCTGAGCTTGAAATGACGGTCAACATCTTGATCCAAATCGATAAGTTGGTGCAACTTCTGGAGTCACCAGTCTTCACATGTATGCTTGGCCCTGATTCTTCTGTGTTCATCTGTGAAACGGTTGATTAACTTTCGAAAACAGACCTTCGGCTCCAGCTTTTGGAGCCAGAGAAATATCCACACCTGTACAAGTGCTTATACGGGCTCCTTATGCTCCTTCCACAGTCATCGGCATTCGCGGCACTGAAGAACCGGCTGAACAGCGTTAGTTCGATTGGGTATTTGCATATCACGCCGAGACCGTATGTCCACCCTCTTGTATTATATCTAGCTCCACTTGCTTACAAAATGCCAATAGCAACGCGACGACCCCCTCGGTTCCCTCATTTGATCGCCCGAACCGACTCAAAGGCCGAGAAGAGGGTATCATTCGCTGGGGTGAACTGTTGGAGAAATTCCGAACAGTCCAAGAAAGAGCACGGCGCCTACAAAGATTAGGAGCAGACATGGACGACTCTCCTTTTGGGGTGGGAGATCTTAGGATAAGCGGAGGTGATGGAACAGGGGACATGAAGCAGGCAACAGGAAGAGACGGCGGAACTTCAGGACCTACAAGGACAGCGGGTGGTGGCAGGGACTCTCCGGCCGGCGGAGCGAACAACGCGAACTCGGCTGCGCCGAAGCCGGATCCGCCGCCCAAGTCCAGAACTGGTTTGGGGAGACAGCTGGGGAGGTTTTCGGTGGCTGGGCGAGGCAAGCGGAACCCCTGATCTTGACTCTCCTGCAAGTTGATTACGCCACACCACCTAGCACACACTGCCTGCCCCTTCTGGTCCCCTCTTTTTGGCTGTCATTTTTGTTCTGAAGCAAAGCAAGCGAGCGAGTTTGGTTGGCTCTGGTTGATGGCTTAGTGGATTGGTTTATGATTTGCATGCTATTTGTTTTTTGGGTTCTGGCTTCGTTGTTCCTATTGCATAGCAAGCTGGCTTTTTGTTTATATCATGCATATGTCTTTTTGGCTTTTTGGCTCTCACCAGATTGGTTCCCTCTGCCTCGTATCTCAGCACACGACGAAACCATCAGCCGTGACCCAACTTAGATGACGGGATTTTTCTAACTCGTCATTTCACGTCTAGACCAACCAAATCAGAATCAGACCCAAACCCAGTCACAAACGCAAGCCCAGCCAACTAAACAGCAACAGACCCAGGCACCAACGAAATCCCAGCCTATCAAACAACAGCAACAACAGCAGCATCTAGAAACTCAAGATGAGCGTAACCACCGCCGGACGACAGCAGCAGAGCAAAAATATGACTACAAACGCTCCCAAAGCCAAACCCGCGACACGACAACGACCCGAGCTCGCAGCCAAACCCGACAGCCGATGCCGACCCCGGCTCGGAACCAGAGTCGAACCCGAGAGTCTACCGCCCAGAGCAGCGGCATGGGCCGAAGCTTGAGCCTCACTCGCCACCCGAGCTTGGTCAGGAGCCAGAGTCAGGGCGCTGTTACGAGGAGCAACGCGGGCTACAACCAGCATAGCTTGGGGAGGAAGGCGAGTCAGTTTTATAACCAGGGATATAGCCACGGGGAGGTGAGCGTGGGGATTAAGGAGGAGAAGGAGAAAGAGAAGGAGTTGGAGGAGGAGGATAAGGAGGAGGGTAAGGAGGAGATCGGGGTTGGGGAGGGTGGTGTAGGGAATGGGATTCTTAAGGGGGGCGTGAGTAGGAAGAGTAGTGTTGCGAATAAGGGGGTTGGTGGGGAGGTGAATAATGTTGTTGATGGTGGTGGTGGTGGTAATAGGGTTGTGGATGGGGGAGGGGACGGGGGGAAGAGGACTGTGAGTACGGCTAGTTCTGCTGGGGGGAAGGAGAGGGGGAGTATTAGGTGGGCGGTGAAGGATAGTAGTGGGAAGGAGATTGAGGGGGGGAATAATGGGTTGAAGGAGGGGAAGAGTGTGGATGGGGGGAAGGGTGGCAGGAGTGCTAATGGGACGCCGGTTGGGAGTGTGAGGGGGAGAGGGAATATTGAGGGCGTGAAGGAGGCTGTGGGGAGTGGGGGGTCTGGTGAGGGCGGCAATGGTGCTGGTGGTAAGAGTAGCAAGAACGGCTCGGGGGTTGTGGCTGCTGAAGGAAAGGGTGGTGGAAAAGTTGATAATGGTAAAGGGGAGGTGCAATTATGAATGTGAATGGGTGTTATGATGGAATTTTGGCGCAAATAGATGGTTGTGGATGAGCATGTCGAACAGCTTGAGATGTGGAATTTAAATTTTGTTATTTTTGCTGGACGGAATTATCGCATGAATTCCTAGACATCAACTTTCAATTCAAGCACTGTCTGCATCGCTTCCCGATCTGACATGAGTTGAAGGTGTTGGGTTGCGAGAATATCAACCTTTCAAGTTTGTTTGCATTCCCCCTTTTTTCACCATGTCAACGAAAAAGGGGCTTGCTTGCTCCATCAACGGCAAGGCTGAGGTTTTCGTCACAGTGCGTAGAGATTGTCTTGGCACACATGTTGGGGGAGGGGCTTAACAGACAGGACCCGGCCGGACCCCGGTCAACCTCTCCCTCCACTCCAGCATTTGATAGTGCAGCCGCCAAAAATTTGGGAGACGACAGCCTCGTTTTGCGAACTCTCGAAGCTCATGCGACTCCGCCAATCCGCCCGATTCCCCCGAGCCACCACCTCACACTTCCAGCGACCCCCCCTTACCCGACGAAAACAACATCCTTTCGAGAAGTGATATTGAGAGCCTAGAGAGCTCAACGAATTCACAAGGGAGGAGGAACCTTTAAATTTGTGAAGCAATTTGGCTTTCGGGGCGGGGGGAAACAACAACACATTAAACAGACACACAAATTTCAAAATGGCCTCCTCAACAATAGCCAAAAACCTGACCCAGCTGACCTCCATGAGGGAGATCCACGGCGTGGTCGTCACCGCGGGGCTGATCGACAAGACGGTCAAAGTGCGCGTGGGAGGGCTAAAGTGGAATAACTTCCTCAAGAAGGTATGTTCCAGCCACCTCTTCTATCTCCCCCGCCAAACAATCCCCCCACCATCCTCCTATAACTAACACCAAAACAGCACTTCGACGACCCAAAAACCTACCTCGTCCACGACCCCGCAAACTCCCTCCGCCAAGGCGACGTCGTCGCCATCTCCCCCGGCTGGCGCACCTCCAAATCCAAGCGCCACGTCGTCAAGCAAATCATCGCCCCCGGCGCCGGCCTCCCCATCTCCGCCCGCCCCCCCATCCCGACCGCCGAGGACCTCGTACAAGCCAAAGCGGCCAAGAGGGAGGCCAAGGAGGCGAGGAGGGACCTGAGGGACGTCGCCAACAGGGTGAAGGAGTCGCTCGAAAGAGCGCAGGCCGAGGTCGCAACGGCGGAGAGGGAGCTCAAGATGCAGGCGCTGATCATGGAGTCGAGGACGAAGAAGAAGTATGGGTTGGGGTCTAAGAAGTAAGGGAGTTGACCAAAAAGGGGGGGAAAGATGATGGGGGTTAGATCAAAGAAAGGGAAAAGAAAAATAGGGTTTTCGGGGATGGTGTCAAAGGGCGGCTTGACTCTGTCAAAAAAGATGTACGATTTGAAGAAGGAACATGAAAATCACATGTGGCATTGTACATATATAGCATCTTGGGTGGGAGCGTTATGTAGTAGTATCAAGATATACCAGACGGCGGAAATACCAGGCATTTTGAAGAGTACAGACATTTACTACCGCCGATCAGTCTCAACTGATGAGGAATCCCAATTTCTGGTAGGCTTGTAAAATGGACCTTGTTTCTTTCTTGGAAGAGCAGACAAGTGCTTTGCTATGTAAATGCTCGCCTTCCTACCACCAGCCGACAACCCCCTAAAACTCCTGAGCTATGCGTTTAACTAAACAACAAACATACGGCCAAAACTGCTCGGGTCTCGCATCAAAAAAAAATGTTTCAGGGAGCATGCTTCTATTGCCAATGGATTTCTCATCCACCACGCTCTCCAAACTCCCTCGCCCAATCCTCGTATTGCTTCAGACCTGACTTACTTACACTTGGCCTGATGGTAGCCAAGCTGGCAATAAAGTCGGATAATCCAATTGGCCGTATGTCATTCTCAGTCATGTGCAACAACGCCTCTCCAAGGGACCGAAGAGGACCCATGGCGGCATCTTTTGCCAGTGCTGTGATATCAGAACCTGAGAAGCCTAATGGAGGGGAGAACGTCAGCATCAAGCTCCGGGAGCGAAGTGGGCGCCTAGAGGAGCTAACTTACCATCCGTCATTGTGACCAATGTATCAATGTCTTCATCAGTCAGTGTATGTGTCTGTTGTTTCAATAGGGTCTTGAGTTGCACCGCCCGCGTTTCCGCCTCGGGGAGCGGTATATACTGCCGTCTCACGAACCGTCTCCGGGCTGCCTCGTCAATCGCCCATGGCAGGTTGGTCGCAGCCAGAACCAGCACTCTATTCGCATCGCCCCTTTCCTTGTCCCGTTCGCCAACCTCCCTGCCTGCTGCCGCACGTTGAAGGTCACTCCACTGAATCAGGAATTCCGTCTTGATCCGTCTGGTGGCTTCGTGCTCACCGGACCCTGACCGTTGCGACAAAAGCGAATCGATCTCGTCGACAAAAATGATGCTCGGTGCCAGTACTTTGGCCAGACTGAACAGGGCCCTGACAAGCTTCTCAGATTCTCCCAGATATTTACTGGTCAAGCTGCTGGCAGATATGGAAAAGAAGGTCGATTTGCTCTCGGTTGCAACAGCTCTCGCCAGCATCGTTTTTCCCGTGCCCGGAGGCCCAAACAAGAGCATTCCTCTTGCCGGCTCGCGCAAGCCCATGAAAAGGTCGGGTCGCAGAAACGGATAAACGACAGTCTCACGAAGGGCATTCTTGGCGATCTCGAGCCCGGCAATATCGCTCCAGTGAACCTCATCTCCTTGGACAACGATTTCATTGAGGATCTGCTTCGCAGCGTGCTCGTCCACGCCGGGCGGAAGTTTCTTCAGCAGCTCTGCCTTTCGTTTTTTCCACGATTTGGCCTCCTTGGTCTGTTCGTCATCTTCCGAGCTTTCAGATGGTTGAATGATTGAGTCCACAATAAGTGATACTTCCCTCTGCCGCTCCGCCGTGGAACGTTTTTGAAGTGCGGGCGGCCGTCGTGCGGGGGTTTCAAATGACGAGGACGAGCTCTCAGACAACACCGGCGAAGAACTCCTCCTGGGTCGGGCTCTGTCGCTATTGATGCCCATCTGTGGGGTTTTCTTCATGCTGCCAGAACGGGTTGGGGTGGCTTTCATTCGGGCCGATGATAGAGAAGGCCCAGCAGACCTGCGGGAAACCGTAGCTGAGTCCGACGATGTTTTTCTTGTCAAGGATTTGTCAGGCGTCGTTTCGTTTCCATGCAGGTCATTGTTCAGAATGTCTCTTTGCGCCCTACTGCGTGGAGTTTCCGGTGGCGCAGTCCTCAACCTTGTGATATGCTCCCTTTCTGGTGAACGGCGGTCGTTGCTGTCCTTGAGAGCCAACGCATTGAGAGCGGTTGAAGCTGCACTAATTGAAATCGATGATGCTCGCGGAAAGGGATATTCCCCGGAGTGTCTTGGGTCTGTCGCGGGCGCGCTGTCGGTGTCTTTGTTAGGACTTCTCGTTCGAGGTGTCACTAGTCTTCTCGAATTGCTGTCCCAATGCCTTCTAGCGAGCTCGAGGCTTCTTCGTGACTGTTCAGGAAGGCTGGGGGTATTTGAGAGCGGACGTGGAATGGGGCTGCTTCCCGGTGCCTGTTCGGTGCCTTCTCGTTGACCCAGTGCACCCCAGGCTAGGGTGGCTGCTTTGCTCGGTACTGGGACCTCCGCCGATTTCGGTGGGTGCCGTCGCAAAGTGGTCTTTGGTGTTTTATCTCTTGTGCCTGTCCGTAGGGTGGTGCGCATTGTGTGTCGCTCAGGACTAGAGGTTCTTGAAGGCTTCTTTTCCGGTGATGGTATCGAGACTGTAGATGGTAACGGCTTTCGGGCAGGTAGTGGGGGCGGTATACTTCCAGATGGTGGCCCGCGATCGTTTACACCAATCTGGTCAGAAGAGGATGTCCTGGTTTGAGAGGAGAATCGCCTCAAAGTGTTCGGCCGCGACAGGTCGGTGTAGTTGACGGCAGGGATCGTCCCGTTCCCAATCCAGCCTCTATCCTGGTGTCCAGCTGTTCCGCCATCTTGAGAGTCGGATGAGGACTTGCTTGGTCTACTGCTGGATGACGAGTCATGTGGAGGGGCTGACAGTCGAGAAAGACGGAGGGCTTCGAGGAGGTCGATTCGTTCCTTACACTGCAGCTCTAACTGCCGGAGACTCTCGACCAGCGCCTTCTCCGTTTCCGAGCGAGGGTTGAAGTTGGGGAGTATTCTGTTGGCGTGGGGGTCGTAGATCTGCTCCAGCGCTTGCCGCCAGCATCGCATAGCCTCGTCCTCATTGCCCTGAATTTGCGATTGACGTCAGCTGCGGGTGATCAGGATACGTGCGAAGAGAGTGTTCTATTTGGCCCACCTGGCTCTCATAGTAAACGGCAGTGGAGCATGTCAAATAACTCTCATCGTACGTCTTCTGCAAAATGGACATGGCAGAACTGGCAGTTCTATTGCCAAACATGGTGGTGTTTGTTGAATATGAACATCCCGTCGCGGGTGCGGTTTCGCAGCAGAAAGGAGGGAATCTGAAATCGGTCGGGTTTCGGTTGTCAGATTGGTCCGCTAGGCTTACAATCTCGTTGTATGCATGGGTCGTAGATTCATCGATGCGGTTGAGATCTGGGAGTTGGGATTCAGATCACCACGGGCTGGGCCAGCAACGGGCGGAATGTCCGCGAGGTGCAAGTCGCAATCAAAGGCCGTGCTTGCAGTGGTCTGCAGTGGGCTGGAGCTTGTCGATAACGGGGAGGCAGGGATTATGGACTGCCTGCGGCAACGAACGCGTTATCGCAACGATAACGGCGGGGCAGTGACGTCGACGCTGGGAGAACCATCCACTGCTGCACCCCGCAAGGTCGTTTTCAAGTCAATTAATTAATTATATAAGCCAAACTACGACAGCAACACCCGGATCTCTCCTGAGGTTCGTGGAAACAAGGCCCGGAGGCTTTGTGGCTCGTCACTTTCGCCCTGCTTCTGTTCGGCCAACTCATCCGCCAACATCAGCATCTCCTCGACATGCTCAAAGTCCACACAAAATTTCTCAGCAGCCTCTTCGGTTATCTCCTGAACCAGCTTTGAATCCTGCAAGTATTTGAGCTTTTCGACGGCATCCATCAACGCCGAGGGAAGGAAGTCATCAAGGACTTGACCAGCTTGTGTGAGTGCGGACGTTTGTGCCGCTTCAAGCGATGACACCGTCTCCACGTCTTCTGGTGCATCTCCCAGCTCACCGAGAGCTGTGATGAGTGCATCTAGGCCAGATTCCTTACGGAAAAATAGATACTGGCTCTCCACAAGACGTGACCGTTCTGTTCCGATTTTGGCTTGCAACTGAGAAGTACGCGCGTGTGTGAACTCAAACGGGCCCAAGGAGTTCAGCGCTGTAAGGAAGCAGTTGACGAGGAAGACAGAATCGGCGGGAGGGGGTAGCGCCTGCGCCATGGTTGCGCATCCCATTGTGAACGGGTCAAATGCTTCCACCATGATTGTTTCAAAGTCGGCTTCCTTTTCGTCAGACGAGGCGAGTGACGTTTCGTACGTCTTCATGATGGAACTGAGCTGTTCTAACGCCTCGAAGAGGAATTCTGGTGGTCGAACATCTTTGGGAGTCTGTGCGAAATCTCCTTGGAGGGCGGCAACATGGTCACGAGCCAATGACCGAAATTGCCGCAAAGCTTCGGCCTCAAGCAGCCCGAGAGATTCCACCAAGCTGGAGCTCGAACCCAGGAGTTTCGAAAACATACTCTTATAGAAGTTGAGTAAGTTGGCCAGTTTGTAAGCCAGGATCGTTTCCTCGTTTGTCTGAATGACTTGTTCAACCCTCTGTCGTAATATACGAACAGCTCCGGAGACGTCGCGGTCGACAAGTTCGTTCAAGGTCTTGACTGCATCGAAATCGCCTGTACTATCTCCTTCCTCTTCCGCGAGACGCCAAATTTCCTTCTCTCTGCCAGCTTGGATACCCCTCTTGATCTCCTCGGCTTCGCCGATAAAAAGGCCCTCGAGCGCCTCTCGCTCACTCACGGCAGCCGAATGTACCCATGCGAGCATATCTCCCACATATCTCAGCGTGTCGTGCGCTGCCAATTCGATCGGCTTGATGGAAGTATTCTCAACCCCCGATGCCGAACTCCCAGTCAATGCTGTGTAGAATGAATCGGACAGAACATGCTCGCGAGCCTCGGCGAAATAATCGAGGCAATTCTGAAATAGAGTCGGTCTTTCAGCCAGTACCCTGAGAGCTCTTCGGATTGAGGAGCTGATCTGTGGATTTTCAAGATTCAATGTCTTGAATTCCTTCTGAACCCACTTGTAGAGTTTCTGAAAGCCCAGGTTGAGATTCTTGGAGGCCAGCTCCATCACCTCCAGGCCTAGAGTCTGGTTCTCAAAACCAAGAAGTACCTCACAGTCTTTTGTGATCTTCTTGGCTTTTGCGAGGGTGGAAAAGTAGACATCATCGACTGGCTCCGACATCTGTGTGAGAGCGGCCGTCTCATCGTCGGAAAGAATGAAACTACTTTTGAAGGCTTTCAGCAGAGTTTGTTTTTGCTCAAGGTGCTGCTTCTGTGTCATGAGACGCGATGTTTCCTCGAGAGTGGATGATGTTGCCTGGTGCGCAGCACCCATCTCCTTCTTCATCTCATTGAAACTCTCGTTGAGCCTTCCAATGGTTGCACCAATACGGCGGAGTTGCTGTCGATAACGAGTTAGCCGACTGTGTGATTCTGGTCATTGACTGCTGATTGCGGTTGGGATAATTTACGTCGGAAACTTTGGAGAATTCGTCAATGATTTCGCCATTGCTATCGATTACCTCTTTTTGTAGGTCGAGACGGAGTTGGCGACGAGTCTCGGGTGTGTTGACAATCCCCCGTTCATCTAACAATGCGAGCGCTTCTCGAAACTCGGTGTCTGCATAAGATGATGACAGAACGCTTGTAACCTTCGAAGATAGAGGGTTTGACGTCTTTACCACCAGCGAGGTAGCTGCGGTGCTTGAGGAAGCCATCTTCAGCACCTGACAGCTCTCCTGAGAAAAGGGGTGTGCGACTCCTAGGTAAGGTGGTAAGGAACAGACAAGGTAACTTTCGTTAGGTACTGCAGCCTGTAATCTGTCATGTATTGAATTACATGGAGCGTCGTATTGAACGCCAGGTGGCAGCCATGCCGGAAACGATAAGCGATAAGATATTCCTTGGCATGCCTCCAAGCGGCACACCGCCTTCCTAATCAGACCCGTCCGTCGTCATTCTGGTGCGGCAGCTGACCAGGAAGTTCAACAAGGCAGCCAAACACCAACCTCAGCACTAATTGTGCGTGCAAGGCATCTCTGTGCACGGTTTTTGCAAGACAACCAGCTCTTGTAGCAGATGGCAGCATCGCCTGACTGATTTAACCTGGCCTTTTCAGGCGTGACTAGTAGACTTTTGACCAACCGCCTCTATCGCTCGCTCTCATCAGCCCTCCGTCTTGCTTTGTCTTGCCGAACAGCCCCCCACCTGACAGGCACCTATCCCACCGCCCTGGGCCACGCCCACACCTCTGATCAGAGAACAAGCTTTTCGAACCCAAAAACTTCTTTCTCTTGCGCACCATCGTTCTATTCCGTTTCTCCATGCCACCAGACACCGTAGAAAACGACCCAGACTGAAGCGAGGCCAATATGGCTTCGAAGGTGTTCAAAATGTTGCCTTCAACACAGGGGCCTTCATTCTACGAAGAGCTTCGGGGAAATGACCCTGAGGGATATGGCGAAACATCTCGAGCCGGATTGCTTGACGAAGAAAACCTCAACCACAACTTCCAAGACTATGATCTCGATCATGTGGAGGGCCTTGCCGTCGACGATAGCCGCGCAACACTGGGGGGCGCTAAGAGAACGCCAGCTCCGAGAATCCAACCAGGCCACCAAAGTGACCGATCAGCATGGCTTGCACACGATGATGATGCCGACAACGATGTCCCGCCCTCGCTGTTGGTCGAACCCAGAGGCCTGCACACGACAGGGAATCCGCGAAGGAAGCAAAGCCGACAGAGTGGCTATTCAATGCCCGGGTCATCCAACGCGCGGGCCCAGTGGGAAACGACTCAGACCCATCTACCACTACACAACGATGAATCGCCCACACAACCTCGACGTAGTAACGGTACTCCGGGCTCTCTATTTTCTGGGGGAGCATCTCTCGATGCCAAGAAGATGGCAGAATGGAGGTGGGCGAATGTCCAAAATCTCGACAAATTCATTAAAGAAGTGTACGACTATTACATGGGTTGTGGCATCACGGCGATAGTAACCGAACGGCTGCTGCATCTATTGTACGTTTGCAGATCTAGCTATGCCAGGAGAAAGGATATCGTTGCTGACATGACACAGGAACGTTGCCTTCATCGCCGTCCTCTTAACGTTTCTCACGCAGTGTGTGGATTACAGCCGCATCCGTGGGAGCCAGAAGCTCTCCCAGATCATTGTTCCACAGTGCACCAGAAAGATGTCGGGCTGGTGGAATCTTGGTCTCTGGTTGTTTGCTTTCTACTTCATCTGGAAAGCAATCCAGTACATCCTGGACCTCCGCCGGCTGTACCACGTTCGTGACTTTTACATCTATCTACTCAACATCCCGGATCATGACATGCAGACGATCACCTGGCAAGAAGTTGTTGCCCGTGTAATGGCTCTGCGTAATCATAATTCAAAGACGGCAACTGCCCTGACTCCGGCTCAGCGTCATTTCATTGGCAGCCAGTCCAAGGAGAGACTTGATGCATCTGACATTGCGAATCGTCTCATGAGGCGCGAAAACTATCTCATTGCTTTGTTCAACAAGGACATCTTGGATTTGACCATTCCGCTGCCATTTTTGCGAAATCGGCAGTATTTCTCTCGGACTTTGGAGTGGACTCTGATGTTTAGCGTTCTCGACATGGTCTTTGACGAACAGGGGCAGGTCAATCAGAAATTCCTTCGATCCGACCGCAGAGGGGAGATAAGTGAGAAACTGCGTGCCAGGTTCCGGTTCGCTGGCGTCATGATCTTGGTGTTGTCACCGTTCGTGTCGCTATATCTCGTTATCTACTACTTTTTGATGTACTATCATGTAAGTGAATGGCCGCTTTTATTGTCCGTCTTGTTGTATCGATGCTTACACTCTGGTTAGGAAATCCAAAAGAATCCCTCTCTTTTGTCATCGAGGTCGTACACACCGCTTGCCGAGTGGAAATTCCGGGAGTTCAACGAGCTTCCACACCTCTTTCAGAAGCGTCTGGATATGTCCAGAGCCTATGCGACCCACTATATGGATCAATTTCCAAAGGTTAAGACCGAAATGGTCGCCCGGTCCGTCGCATTCGTTTCGGGGGCGTTGGCCACAGTGTTGGCACTTGCTTCTGTCTTTGACCCCGAACTTTTCCTCGGCTTTGAGATCACGCCGGACCGCACAGTGCTCTTCTACACAGCCATCTTCGGAAGTATCTGGGCGGTTGCCCATGGTATGCAATCTGATGAGGATGCCGTGTTCGATCCAGAATATGCCATGCGCAACGTCATCGAATTCACCCATTATGAACCCGATCACTGGAAGGATAGGCTTCACAGTTACGACATCAAGTTGGAATTCGCCGAGCTGTACAAACCCAAGGTTGTCATCTTTGTTGAAGAGATACTCGGCATCCTGACCACTCCGTTTGTCTTGTTCTACAGCCTGCCCAAGTGTAGCGACCAGATTATTGACTTTTTCCGGGAGTTCACACTTCACATCGATGGGTTGGGTTATGTCTGCACCTTCGCTGAGTTTGATTTCAAGAAGGCGGTGGCAAATGCAAAGAAGGCGAGTGACGGCGGAGACGTACGTGATGATTACTATTCGGCCAAGCACGGGAAGATGGAAGCCTCATACTATGGCTTCATGGGCAACTATGGCAACTTTGCTCTCAACCCCAAGTCTGGACCAACATCGCACCTTCCACCAGGAATGCGGAATCAGTTTCACCCCCCACCAGCCTGGCCTGGTTTGAACTCCCCGCCTCTTGGTGCTGACATGCAAACTTCACGGATGGGTCGAAGTGAGTTCCGAACGATGAGCAGAGCTCCTGCCCAAGCCCTGCGTCCTGGGCAAGGCATGGTGGCTCCGTCTCCCATGGCGTCCATCCTTCTGGACCCGCATCACTTGCCGCCATCACACAATGTAAATCCAGGCCGGGCTACACACCCACATCGCGGTCAACACAACAGACACCCCAGTGAAAGCAACATCATTGAGGAATCTCTGGAAGACGATGTGCGTGCCAGCGAGGCTAGCAAGCGCCGTGATGACGAGGAAATGTACGGCCAAGAGGATGCCATGGAGGAATCAGCGTGGCAGACATCACCGGCTAGAACACTGAGCAGGGACAATAGTGCAATCGAAGGAGCTGGGGCCGGAGAGGCGGGAGTGGTTGATATGATCTATCAGTTCAACCAGGCGCAGTTCACGCGTCGACCAGGTGGTGTTTGATATACCAGACAAGGTTCCTGAAGGGATGCTTGGGTGTTTATGACTTATGGCACATTTTTATGGTTAGCTTGTTACATTGCATTGCAAGGGTACCGGAATTGGGAGTCAAGAGAGGCGTTGGTGGCCACTCCTTTCGAGCATTTTTAGCTCTTTTTTTTTCTTGGGTGACATAGACCCGCACCAGATACACAGGATAGACAGTACCACCTGGATGCTAGCGACTTGAGGACATGAAAATAAACGAACATATTTACATACATATATATACACCACAACCGATGTAGAGGATACGCCAGTTCTACAGCGCCTAGGCTCCTCGAGACATGGGCGTAGAAACAACTGAGAGCAGAGGAAGAAGATGGAATCATCACCGCTCTAACACTTATCAATCTCGGAACCAAAACACTGACACATAATAACTTAGGTTGGACAGGGACTCCAGGACTTTCACAAGCCAAGTGTGCCGCTTTCTGGTTGAAAACCCAGGCTTCATTGTACGTACGTATCTGTCATGCTTGGCACCAGAGGTTTGAGATTCATTCTGGCCGAGTCAGAGTCTCACGTAGGGTTTGTGGGCATGTGTCGACTCAGTTGTGACAATCTTGGCCATTGACGGTGAGGGACCCGTAATTCCAAGAAGCACACAAATAATAAATCAGCGCTATGTAGTATGAGTTTGAAGATTGACCTATAAAGCTTTCGGCATTTACAGTCACCCGGTGCCTCGGAGATGTGAAAGCATGCTCTTTGGGGACCGGCGGAGACCCGCAAATCACGGATCTGATAATGCAGAGTGGGCAAGGATGTAACTCTAGCCGAGGACCTTTGCGGGCATTATCTCTTGGGAATCTTTGATCTGGAGAGCATCACAGCCGGGCGTCTCAGTGGGGGTTTCTGGCGCACATGTCACTAACAGGTCACTAACAGCTGAGATGGCGGGGTTGGCGGGTGATGCTCCAGAAGGCGGGCCTATGTGATAGGCTGCCGATTGGTAGCTTTCCTGGCAACCGATCTCCGACCTTCGTTGCGGCCGTCTGGTCCATAATTTTTTGTCTTGGCCCTTGGGAAGAACGTGCCGACAGCGGTCACAGAAAAATTCAGAGTGTCCATTTGCCCATTCGCCCATCCTTAGCATTGCCGACCTTCAGCAACACCAACCGCTCACTTGCTTCCCCCAGGCCCGTCCTATTGCCCCGACGACGACAACACAGCCGCAGCGAATTTGGAGGAAAGAGCCGCTCTCGATTCCCTCTCGGCGACGACCCCACCCATACACACAAGGACAGGCTGCGGCTTTATTGCGAGGGGACAAATAAATTCGGGGCGACGGTTCAGTGGTCCCGCTGTGACCCAGCAAGCTGAGGCACCTCCATTGAAGAAGCTCTTTTTTTGTGCTGTTTGCATTGCGTCACCAACTTCTGCTGCTGAAGTTCTGCGGCGCAGAAGCTTCAACACCACACGCTCGACCACTCCTCCACCCCTCGACCCTTTCCAGTCTTCACCCTGGCTCTTGATCTAGGAGCGAGGGGAGCCGTGGCTTCCCCAATGGCCCACCCAAATATCGTACCCGAAGAGGACTACGAGTAGGTTCCTTGGGACTCGAGCCCGCAGCCCGCAACCCGCAAGTTTGCGCTGACACCAGGATTATAGCTATGAAGCCCTCCCACCCAACTTCTCATTGTTGCAGAACATGGCTGCCGGCGCCTTCGCCGGTATCGCCGAACACTGCGCAAGTAGGTGATCTCTCATGTTGCCCCTCCCAATGGATGTGTGGGGAAAGTTTCTTGGAGCGGAAGGCTAACCGACATCACAGTGTACCCAATCGATGCAGTCAAGGTGAGACGAGCTCTAACTGAGTCGAGATATCGCGGCGTGATCTCTAACATCGTCATTTACAGACCCGAATGCAGATAGTCAACCCGAGCGCTGGCTCAGTCTACCATGGCGTTATTCGGAGCACCTACAAGATGGCGAGCACAGAGGGATTCCTGAGTTTGTGGCGGGGCATGTCCAGCGTGATTGTTGGTGCTGGTGAGTGGCGACCGAGATCCGCAAAATTTATTCTGGAGGGTGAACTAACAAGCCGCTCACGATAGGCCCTGCGCATGCCGTTTACTTCGCGACATACGAAGCTGTAAAGCATGTCATGGGTGGAAATCAGGCTGGTGTACACCATCCGCTCGCTGCTGCGACCAGTGGAGCATGCGCCACGATTGCCAGCGATGCGCTGATGAACCCCTTTGATGGTACGGTATACTGTGGGCTTCTGGCTCTTTTGGAAAGCGGCTGACCATGGACAATAGTCATCAAGCAGAGAATGCAGATCGCCGAGTCGGCCAAGCTCTACCGTTCCATGACAGATTGCGCCAAGTATGTTTACAAGAACGAGGGCATCAAGGCCTTCTATGTCTCGTATCCTACGACGCTCTCCATGACGGTTCCCTTTACCGCTCTCCAATTCCTCGCGTACGAATCGATCTCGACCTCGATGAATCCAACAAAGGCGTACGACCCGTTCACACATTGTGTGGCTGGTGCGGTTGCGGGTGGTTTTGCTGCGGCTCTGACCACGCCAATGGACGTGATCAAGACCATGCTCCAGACTCGTGGCAGCGCAACGGATGCAGAGCTCAGAACCGTCAATGGCTTCATGGCCGGTTGCCGACTTCTGTACAAGCGCGAGGGTGCCAAGGGCTTCTTCAAGGGCGTGCGACCCAGAGTGTTGACAACTATGCCCAGCACTGCCATCTGCTGGTCGGCCTATGAGGCATCCAAGGCTTACTTCATTCGCCAGAATGACTCGGCCTCCGCGTCCTCCACATGAGGTCGCGACTTTACAGATGCAACGGCTTATTCTGATAGGTGGGCTCTCCCTATTGTTGGCTCTCAGCATTGAGATGGTGTTCTGACAACAGCACAGTTAGAGCAAGCTCGTCTGTTTGCACCTGAAGAATAAACAGCCACTTGATGCTGGCTCCTCACCCAGCTCACATCCATAGGAATGATTTGAGCTTCGTTTTACCGAGGAGAATAACTGTGAGAAACTGATGCAACCCGCGTGCGAGACCCACAATGGCGGAAGCGAGTTCTGGGGAAAACTGGCCGAAACCGGTTGGGACATGGTAACGGAACAAGCATGCGCGCGTGCCTGATTAAGCATCGTGTACATATACTTCTCTCTATCCTGTTCATCGCTTGTGCCTACCTGCGTTGATCGGGGCCCTGAATCTAGGTTGTGTAGATTCGAGAACAGGGGGGTTCCCTTTCCACAATGAGATAAATAAAGATGGGCATCACTTGGTGGTGGTGTCTCAAGGCATCAGAACTGTCTGGCTTGACCTTGGATCTTGGACCTAGTGACAGGTTTCTGTTGGTGGTTCGTTCCCTTTGACTCGGCTGCATGCTTGGGCGGACTAGGGTTCCGATGACAAGTAAGGCCCGGAGGAACACGGCCCTGCGTTTGTAATTATGTGCATTATGGTTCCGTCCCCGCGGTGAGACCCAAGAAATCCGGGTCGCTCGCCTATACCAGGGTTCAGCTGCTCAAAGGACACCTTGTTGGTGATCTTGCAGGTTATCAAGACAATTCATGGGTTGGCGATCGAGGACACCCCAGAACTGTGGGCAAGATTTTTATGTCATTCAGGTGCTGTACTATCCATCAATCATCGACAATTAACACTCGACCAAACGGCTGTCCTGTAGTTGGCCCCAGTTCCACCTCCTGTTTCTCATAGGACAAAATCTCATGAGCAAATTCCACAAAACAACCCCAGAAACACGTTTTCTAAAACCATGCAACGCAACCCCACGGGCCTACGAATGAATTGAATGAATGCACTGCTCTCACCATTACTACCAGAGCAACTACATAAACTACATTCCGAACGGGAATCCCGACCCTCCCCCTGGTCCAAACTTGAAGTGGAACTGTTGCCCGCCGCCTCCACCACCGCCACCTTGCTGGTACATGAACGGGTGGCCGCCTCCAAACGGATGCCCGTGGTGATACTGCTGCTGCTGCTCGTGGCTGTTCGGGTCATCGCCCCTGTCGAAACGAGCCCGGAGCTCGGGGTCGCTGAGGACCTCGTACGCCTCGTTGATGCTCGCCATCTTCTTCTCGGCTTCTTCCTTGGTGAGCCCTTGCTTGGCGGCCTTGTCCGGGTGGTGGACCTTGGAGAGCTTGCGGTAGGCCGACTTGATTTGGCGCTCGTCGGCGTCGTGGGCGACGCCGAGGACCTTGTAGTAGTCCTTTGTCTTGGAGCGCTTGAGGGCGACTTGGGCCTTTTGCATGAGGGGGCTAACGATGTCTTCCTTGTCGGGGCGGGCTTCGGCGGCTTGTTTGAGGGTGTTGAGGGAGGCTTCGTATTCCTCCTTTTCGAGGAGGTGCTTGGCTTTGTGGAGGAGGCCGAAGAAGGCGTTTTCGTTGAGGGTGAGGGATTCTTCGCAGTAATCCTTGGCCTTTTTGCTGTTGGACTGTTGGGGAGGGGGACTGTTAGCATCCGGGTATTGAAAATGAGGTTGTTGAGAGAAAGAAAGGGACTTACTTCGTAGTACGCCTGGCACGCCATTTCCACTAACCTTGAAAGCAGTTCGTTTGGAGCCGCCTTCGGTATTGTGCCATCCTCCCTCAGAGTGTGAACTTGGTCTTTCACGTCCTTGATCAACCCCTCGCTGTCGCTCGTTGGTACTAGCTGCCGCACTGCAGTCATTTGCTGCCCCTTATCCAACGCCTTCTTCACCTTATCCATGACCTTGATCGTCGCCTTCTCTTCCCTCAACAGCCTCTTGCACGCCTTGTTCTCCGGGTCGGAGTGCAGGCACTTCCTGATAGCAGTGGCGCCCTCCTCGAGGTTGCCCAGCGCATAGAAAGTAATGGCCGAGATCTGAAGGTGCGGCTTTACATCTCCGGGCGACATCTGGAGAATATGCTGCAAATCCGCGATCCCCCTCTCCACCGCTCCTCTCTCAAATGCGCAGTCCTTGCGAAGTTCGCGCAGGTGGATTGCCCTGTTGGCCGTCAAGATGGCATCATCGGCCTGCTTGACGCACTCCTCCCAGTTCCCAGCTTTCGCTGCTGCTTCGGCGGCCTTTGCTGCCGTCTGGGCCGCCTCGACTGCGGCAACCTCCTCCGGCTTCTTCGCCTTCTTGTAGTGCGACTTTGCTCCGCTCCAGTCGGCGGCGCTCGCGCGCAATTTGCCCAGTTGAAGGTGAGCGCCCTCAAATGTTGGCTTGATCGAAAGTACCTTCTCGAAGTCATCGGTGGCCTGCGATCGGCGCCCCAGTGAGAGGTAGGTTGTGGCGCGCTTGAACAGCGTCAAGTAGTTGGTCGGATCCCTGGCGATGGCGGCATCGTAGTAGACGAGGGCATCGTTAGTTTCGCCCTTGGAGAGGTGACTTTGCGCAGACGCAAGCAGCGCCGAGATGGGAGTGTCGGCCGGGATGTCAGATGTGGAGAGACCTGACACCAACGAGGGCGTTGACAGGAAGCCAGCCGCGAAGGCCAGCGTAGATGATAAGCGGACCATGACCGGTACAGATGCTGCGAAGGATGGGGGTGCTGCGGATTCAAATTACAAAGGGTATCGATGTATCTCAAGATGGGTTAAGGAGGCGTTCTATCGGCAAAGCACGTGTGTGTTTAGGGGCGCAGGCTGCGCTGGGAGTGGTCAGAGAATAAGCATCAACCGGGCAATGGAGGAGAGCAAGCCGGGCATAGAGAATGAAGTGGATAGATATACTATCGTGATCCAAAGGCCTGCGAACAAGTGAATGCGCAGGAGGGAGAGAAATAAGGTGCAACGGCTGGAGGCGCCTGGTTTATGTGACAAGTTGTCCTTTTTTGGAGGCTTGCTTGAGACGGAAGCAAGTTTCTAGATGTTACCGTGTCCAGAGATCTGTATGGGGGAACACGATATCGAGGCGTGGCTTTGGTCACACTGTGTGCGACGAGGACAGAACAATCTGGCCACTCCTGTTTTGGGATGAATCGCTGACGCTGGCTGGCTGACCAGGCACTTTACCGCTGCTGGTGGCCCTTCTCGCACAGTGCATGTTCTGACGGTTGGTCCAAACCGGGCCTTTAGTGTGTCCTCGGTAGCGCGGGGTGGTGGGAAAGGACGCCAAGTGGGGCCCACCCCTGTGGATTGAAGAGGGTAAAATTTTTGACCGCTTTTGATTCTGCAGGTCCGAAAAAATAATTGATTTTCGAGCTTCGTTTGATCCCCATACGAAAGTCGAGGTTGCGACAGGATACTCCAAGTTCAACCCCACGACAACACAACAAGCCATCGCCAGCTCAACAATTACGACGGAACGATAGCAACAATGTCTTTCCGCGGGGGTTCACGTGGCCGCGGTGGCGGTGGTGGTTTTGGTGGTCGTGGAGGAGGTAAGGATTCTTGCTGGCAAAAGTCAAAGCTCAAAAGTTATGAAGCACAAGAGGCTGACAATTGGCGTCAATTGCAGGTCGCGGCGGTTTCCAGCAACGCGATATGGGCCCTCCTGCCCAGGTTCTCGAGATGGGCAAGTTCATTCACTCCTGCGAGGGCGAAATGGTCGTCGAGTCCACCAACGCCAAGGTTCCTCACTTCAACGCGCCTATCTACCTAGAGAACAAGGTTGGTCTTCTGCCGGGTGTTTCTGGCGGCGCATTTGTCGGCCTCTGGAAGAATAAAGACTGACCGACGAAATCTGCAGACTGCCGTTGGCAAGGTCGACGAGGTCCTCGGCCCCATCAACCAGGTTTACTTCACCATCAAGCCCTCCGAGGGTATCCAGGCGACTTCCTTCAAGGTCGGCGACAAGTTCTACATTGCCGGCGAGAAGCTTCTGCCGCTCGAGAAGTTCCTTCCCAAGCCCAAGCCTCCCCCGGGAGCTTCCAAGGTCAAGAAGCCCAGCCGTGGCGGCGCATCGCGCGGTGGTCGCGGTGGTCCCGGTGGTCGTGGAGGTAGAGGCGGGTTCGGTGGCCGCGGCGGTGGTGGCTTCGGCGGCGGTCGCGGAGGTGGTGGTTTCGGCGGTGGCCGTGGTGGTGGCCGCGGTGGTAGCGGTTTCGGCGGCCGTGGAGGTGGTGGCAGAGGTGGTGGTGGCTTCTCCAGGGGCGGCAGAGGCGGCTTCAGCCGGTAAACGGAGATTGATACCCATGTGACAATCGGTGACGACAACGAGGGGGCAGCCGCTAGGTGCCAGAACCTATCAAGACATCGGGCGGACGGTTGGCATTGAAGGAGTAGCGAAAAGGGTGGGTAGTCTATATCATCGAGCGGAGCGACCGCGTCAATGGCGTTGTCTGCGGAACTCGGGCTGGCTTACATGGGCGTTTGGGAAGGGTCTTGGGTCTTTGCTTTCATTTACGGCAAAATCTTTTTGCATCTGCTCGGATCGATTGTACATTCAAAGTTGCAGCGTAGACCGAAATTGCAGACGCCGTTTTGGTCATTGACGGACTCTTCCCTGTTGTTTCTGTTCTCCTCTTCTAGGCCGACTAATTACACACAGCATATCTCCTCTCAGTCCTCCTACCGTCAACGACAACGCATTCACCTCTTTTGCTGCGGCCGCGATCCTACCGTGGCCTCTGCTGGTTACTCTGGAGCAGGAAGCACAAGGCCAGGAGGACGCCCAGAAAGCCAAGGCCTGTTCCAAAGTACTGGGCAGCTCTATAGCCCCTCAAGAGTTCATAACCCGTGTCATTAACATGCTGGTTGCGGCGTTAGCTAATGGTTTGGAGGGCGCATGGGATAGCACACATACAACTTCTATAGTGCCCGCAATACCGAGAGCAAGTGAGATACTGTAGCCAAGGGTCAACACGAGCTCGAACTTATGTTTCCCGGAACAACTTACGAATAATTGACCGTCGTCACAACCAAACTTGCGGCAATGCCTTGATGCTCTTTCGAGACGCTGTTACTGAGCAGAATGATAGCCTAAAATAGATCAGCAAACATCTTGTCTAAAAACCGTACCGGAAGAAGGCTTTGGAGCAACTCACTGCTGGGTTGCTCATATCCATACCCTGGTTTCTTATGTTAGCATTTGTACCACTGGATGAAGCTGGGAAAGGTAACTGACAAACGGCATGATGAGGATACCGAAGAAGGTATTAAACCAATAACTCTGGTGTACAGGAGCTGTAGCCAAGAGTAAGCTCCCAATAAAGAAGGCACACATGGAGATGAGCATGATCCAGTGAGGTTTGACGCGAGACATCAAAACGCCGACAAGGAAACTGGCGGCAAGGCCACATATCGGGCTGTATATGGCACCACCGAGTCAGCACTTCTCCTATACAATCGGCCAGAATGGAGAGATACATACGCAGGAAGAAAGCTAACAGACGCAAGCAGCGGCGACCATCCCCTCAGGTTCTCAACAATACTGAAAGTATAGTAAATCCAGATACTAAAGCATCCCCATCCGGCCCCCGTACAGCCCAGCACAAAGTTCGTCGCCGGCTTCATGGCCGAGATGGGAATCAGCGGGTACGGCGCCGCCCTCTCATGAATCACAAAAGCAACAATCAAAAGCAACCCAATAATCAGCAAGAAATACGTATACGGCGTCTTCCAGGAGACAATCGGGGCCTGGTTGAACGCAAAGTTCAGCAACACCAGCCCGCTCACCCCGAGAACCATCCCCCAGACGTCAAACTGCGCCCACAAACTCTCCCCCGGCTTCAAGCAGGATTGCCCTCTCGACGTCGGCAAAATAAACAAACTCCCCACCCCCAGAAAAAAGCACAGGATCGCCAACAACCAAAACGCCCACGGCCAGCCGCCCCTCACCGCAAACAAACTCGAAAAAATTGCCCCCATGACAAACCCCAACGGCGCCGACGCACCAAAGAGACACAACACCATATTCTTCCTCATCCCGGGTGTATACGTCCTCCCAAGCAGCGCCTGCCCACTCGGCACAAGCAGCGCGGGTCCCATCCCCTGCAGCCCCCTCGCCACGCAAAAGAACACGGTTCCCCTCCCTCCGCTCCTCTCGACGTGGCCCGAGAAGCCGACGACGAGGCTCCAGAGGGAGAACCAGAGCCACCCGGAGACGAACACCTTTTTGTGGCCGAAGAGGTCCCCGACGCGGCCGGAGGGGAGGACAAAGGTGGCCGAGGTGAGGCCGTAGGCGGCGGAGTACCATGCCATTGTGCCCGGGGTGGAGTCGGCGAAGGACTGGGAGATGAGGGCGGCGGGGACCATGGCCTGGGCGAGGCCGGCGAGCATGAGGATTTGGGCTAGGCAGATGAGGAGGACGAAGAGGATTTCGTGGAAGGGGGAGAGGAGGACTGAGGGGCGGGAGGAGGGTGGTTGCGGGGGAGGGGGGGAGGTGTTGCGGGGGGAGGAGGAGGAAAAGGGGGTAGTGACGTAGGAAGAATTAGGGGATGAGGAGGATGTTAGGGCCGCAGCAGCGCGAGAGGCGGCTCTGGATTTGCGGTGGGGGGAGAGATGAGAGGTTGTTGTTGCTGTTGGTTTGGTGATGGTTGTGGCGGGAGAAGAGGAGGATGGTAGGTACGATGTGCCGAGGTCGATCTCGTCCATGGGCACCATGGTTGACTGAGAATCTGCCGGATTGGCCGCGTCGTAGTGCTCGGCACAGAAAATCCTGTCCTTGTTCTCAAACTGATCCCGGAAAGCCGGATGAACCGGTAGGGAGGGTAAGGGGTGATGACGCTGGAGCTCTTTCTGAGAGGACTGACGAGGGGTAAGCGGCCTGTGGAAAGCAGGATAGGGCTGAGATGGTGCTCGCTTTTTCCCACTGTTATGGCGGATGTGAATGCTGATGTGTTGCTGCATTGGTCGTGGGGCTGTGTTGGCTTGCCGAGGCAGTTCTTGGAGCTCCGAATCCATCATGACAAAGGGCGGATGCGATGAGAGAGGTCCCATGTAGTCTGAACCGACATCTCCTCGTCTCTCCGAGGTTGGTCGCCGTCGAGTCACCGGAACCTCCCCACGTTTACGTGAGGCCCGGCGCTCGGATAGAATATCATCCACTGTCGAGGAGCTCCGACGAGATCGGTCATGGCTTTCTTCGCTTTGGTCACGGAACTGCAGCTGAAAGGATTCAGTCGCCATAGACAGGGCATCCGCTGCCCGCTGCATAGCATTGACAGCAGCCTGGTCAGTCCACGAGAAGGGTTGTCGTCTGTTTTCCATGAGGTCTTCGTGTCTATTGTTGATGTGTTCGCAGAGAGGTAAGAAGAAGAACGGCAGCAAGACTTGAGTGCGTGGTTCAACAGATGTTTTGATTATTTCCCATGGAGGGAAACGGAATGGTTAGGTACTGCAGATGAACAAAAGGCTGCTCATGTGGGGAGAGGGACGACTGGGGAGAAATATCTTGATGCGGATTGGAAGGCCGCATCCCGGGGAAAGTAAAATGACATTGGTCTTCTTGGATAGAACCTGACCAACCTCGGAAAGACAACATTTTGTTTGGTGAAAAGGCACAGGCTGGCTCAGTTAAATCAGAGGCGGGAATTCTGTCCATGATCGTGCTCCAAAGCCTCAATCTAGGTACAGTGCGTAGCGCAGGAAATGGCCGAGTACATGCTATCACAGAAGTCTTGGGCATATACTAGACCTTCAGAGACACTGCACTGCTCACCTCCAGCCTCCCCAGACGAGCAAAGAGACTCGGGAGGTTTGTGTGCTAGGGGTGCTCAGTGAGAAGGGAGGTTGGTAGTGCTTAGTTGCAAACTTAAAATCAACGACACACGCATGGAGGTTGGTACTTAGCACAGACATTTCTTCTAGGAGACCAGAGATAATAGACAATAACATTCTGCCACCTCCAAGAAACTGTAGTATCCGTACCCAGCAAGGAATGCCATAACGGTAATGTTATAGACTTGAGCAACAACAAAACTGAGCTCCGACTCTAAAGGCTGAGGGCCACAGGTCACTAAAAACAAACAATAGAAGAACAATAAAAAGAGCCCCACTACGATTCGCATCTTCCAAGGGGTATCAAAAACCACTAGTCGAACTTTTGGGATACTGCCCAGGTATGTGAAGATTTGAAATGGTCGGGGCACTGTCTGTTCGCTCGGCGCCGGGCCGCGTCTGCTGGTCATTCTGCACTGCGCCACCGTTGGTCTGATCGTACCAGTTTCCTCGAGGTTCCATTTTGTAGCCATCTCCCTGAGAAGCATAAAGCCGGTCGTCTGCATCAGCTCGAGAAGACAAGGTCTGTGCCTGATCTCTTAGAGTTGTTGGGGAGATGGGGACTGGCTCCGCCCACACCATGCCGTCTTTCTGGTAAGAGGTTGGCCCACCGTTCGTATATACCGGTGCATTAGATACCCCAACGACGTGCCCGTTTGGTTCCTCATAATTTCTCGTCGCGGCTTTCGGTTGCGGGCTATCATACGTTTGAGAGAGAGGCGCGCGCGGGGCTTCGTTCCGTCGGGTTGTCATCGATGTACCGAAATCCTGACGGGTCTGGTATTGCGGTCCTATCTCACTTCCGGGAAGAGTGCTTGCTGCAGCAATGACGTCGCGATCGTTTTCGTCGTACCTGTTGGGCTCGGAACTTATACTAATTGGCGAGAGTGGGACCTGTAAGCCTCGTTGTGCGTTTACTGTAAGGTCAGATGGGAATCGCCCACCTGAAGGACGTCGTGGCAGGGAGTCTGGTCTCGGCTGCTGGTTGACGGACGCGGCAGTCGCCATGAAAGGAGGATCCTCATCATCGTCAACTCCGTCACTGCTAAGAGACGATCGCTGAGACGATCTGCTGATGCTTCGACTGCTGCCGCGCACTAGATTGCTTCGTTCCTCGGGGGTCCTCTCGGTAAGCGTTTTGATGTCTTCGTACCAAGCCATCATCGTATCATGACTCTCGGCGCGGAATACCCAGGTGTGACCACGGTGCATGGATCCTGTTTGGCGACCCTTGAGAACGAACTTATTCGATGATCCGCCTTCGGTCGAGTGTGATCCCAGCTTCTGCTCGGGCAGATAGAGTGACATGAGGGGCGCTTGAGTCTTGTCTGCAGACTTGAACTCGTGCAGATGCGTGGGAGAAAGAACGTACCTGCATGCATATTTAGTACAAGTCATGACACATGCCTGGCTGATACACAAGATACATACCATCCAGCTGTATAGCTCTTCAGGTATTTGCTCTTCCGCTCCAGCAGGCCTGCTCGAATCTCCTGGCAAGCATAGTGATCCCGTCCAGGGTAGTGTATGAGCTCGGCTGACCGCATAGGAAGCTCAGGGTCAACAAAGCGTTCATCCTTATGGATGAACGACATCCATTCTGCATCCTTGCCTAGTGTGATGGGCCCCAGCCGAAGCTCTTCGACAGTCCCGTATGCGGAGTCCGCTTCCCGCTTGAGAATGCTAGCATAGGCATTGTATGACTTTTGGATTTCGCCGACAACAATAGACTCGAGTTCTTTGCCGGAATTCTCGAGATTCAAATATGCCTTGGGAAATGTCCTGTCAGTGTTACCCTGTACTCGACGGTTCGGGGAAGACTTACCTGATGCAAATAGTTTTCCTCATCAATCTGTTTCTCCAGTTGCCGATCTACGTTGAGCCGTAACAAATAAGGGTCCTGTTTGCCTGTCGTCAAAGCTGTATCGAGCTCAGTTTGGCCTAGAATGTCTTGCAAATGATTTACAGCCTTGCGTGTCGCCTCCATCTCCTTGTCAACCGAGTTCTTGAAGTCGCCCGAGAGATTCTTGATTTCTTTGATTTTTTGATGCAGATCGCTACGCAACCCAGTGAGCGCCAAAATAACATCCTCTTCAATCTCTCTCGCCTTGTTGGCTTCCACAATTGCTTGTTTGTTGTGGCCTCGTAGAATCTGCAAGGCATCATCTAAGCCGCCGGATGCGATAAAGCCCGGCGGCGTCGTGATGTTGTTCAACACATTCCCGAGTTTAATCAGAGACTTCGCTCGGTGCTCATAGTGCACTTGGATCTCGCGAAAGTATGTGATCAGATCCTTGAGGATTTTGCGCCAAGCTACAGGTATGTCCATGTCAGTCATAACATCGCAGCTCGGGCGGTGAACTCGTTACACGCACCTTGAAAGCGGTTTGCGAGAACCTCGGTCGGACTGCCCGAAGTGGGCACTGGGCAATAGAAAGCACTATGAAGTTCATCTTCATCTGTTGTTGGCTGGAGAGCCAGACTTCTGACGCTGCCAGCTTTCATGCTCCTCCGGCTGCCGCTTCGCTTCAAACTGCCGCTTCTCCGCATAGATGCCTTCTTCTTCAACGTATTACCACGGGAGAGGGACGGCGCCCCATCGTTGGTGTTGCCGATGATAGAGCCGGCGTAAGAGCTTGAGCGTTGCATTGTGTTGCTGGTACCGTTCTTGTGATATCCCTGGCCGTCGATAATGGAACTTCCTCGCCGGCTAGCGTCCCATTCTTCAGTGAACTTTGTTGGACGCATGGCTGCTGAATTGTCGTATTCAACATGCGAGTTTGCAATCGTGTTGGAGAGTGTTTCGGCATCGGCAGCGCCTGCGGGATAGCCCAGTTCCGTCACTTGCTGCTGCTGCTGCTGCTGCTGCTGTTGCTGCTGTTGGGGGAAATGATTCGATGGGTCGTATCCGCGCTCTTGTCCGACGGGCGGGGAGGAAACGGCGCCGGCTGGTAACCTAGTGGTTGACATGATGGCCGGTTCTAATGCGGTGTGTGATGGCAAGACATATAGGGGCGTTAAAGTTTGGCCGCACGGGTGTCGACTCGCTGAAGGCAAATAAACCAAGGATTAGCTCAGAATGCTTGGGACGGATAGCGGCTACCTCCCGTGGCAAGGCGGGCTTGCGCGCGAAAGACAAGCACGAAATAAGATGATGGGGACGTACATGCGGCACAGAGAAGGAGATGAAGGGTTATGTATGTATCTTGTGCTATTGTCGAGGCGTAGCGCCGGTAACGAGACGAGAGGAAAACAGGAAATGGCGGCAGCGATGGATGGGAACGGGAGAGAGCGATCGGAGGTCTAGGCGGTGATGTCGACGGACGAGGGACGGACGACGTCGTCGTCTTGAAGCGCTTGGCGGAGGGTCCCTTTTGGGAAAGGAGCTGGGCGCTGGACAGGGTTCCTTGCGGTACTTTCTGATCGACCGGGGTTAACCTGTCTGCTGATCGGGATGTCGGCCAAACGCGAGCTGGCCATCCCAGTCGACTCGTGGAAGTCTTGTTGAACGACAATGCAATGTCGCCAGCGCCAGCTTCCCTTTTCGAGACGGGAGTTGGGTGGGTGGAGGCCGAACAAAGTGACCAAAACGCGCCTACCTGTCTACGGATACATTTACAAGAACAACCTCGTCTCTGTTCAAGATCGCGGCGAGCTTCAAAATGGAAAGTAATCAAAGGGTTTGCTTTTGGTGCTGAGAACATCAGATCCCGTCCGTCACCTTTGTATGATGACGTATGGCGTCCGGACCCCTCCTTATCCTTCCAGTTGGAGGCCCAATGAGATCAGCGCTGGTCAGTTACATTGGTTTGCCAAGCCCCATGTTTGCTCCTTGAGTGCATACCAATTATGGGGGGCCATCTTGCGTCATGCCTCCGAGCTTAATTCAAGCGTCCATCGGATTTGGGTGATCGAAGTGTACACTTCGACCACTTGCTCTGTATGTGGAGATATCAGAGATGCAAGGTATATCCGTTTTACCAAAGCCAATGAAGCCAGACCCTAACCCTGTACATTAGACTATATGACTCTCTCAACACCACCCCTATTTACCCCTTTCCTCTGTCCTCTCTATCATTGTCATCATTATAAACTTTTAGGAAAAAAGAATAAATCTAAGGCAAAAGGAAGTTCCTTTTCCCTCCACATACCCAAAGTTACGGTGTCCCATCCAACTCATCCCGCTTATGCGATGAATCTGCGGCGGCGGGCGAGACGAGCTAGACGAGCGGAAGCTGGAGGAGGTGCAGGTGCTGCTGCGGGATCAGGAGGCGGACCGTTTTGATCTGGCTGGTCATTGTTTTTGCCCTTGCCTCTGCCCTTGCCCTTACCATCTCTGTTCTGGCCGTCTCCCTGCTCATTACCACCAGCATTATTGTCAGCGTTGCCATTATTGTTACCAGCGCCACCCGCGGCATCTCCGCCTGCAGCATTTCCTGCGGCCTCTCCAGCATTACCACCGGCAGCATTACCACCGGCAGCATTGCCACCGGCAGCATTGCCACCGGCAGCATTACCACCGGCAGCATTACCACCGGCAGCATTACCACCGGCAGCGTTACCGCCAGCAGCATCACCACCAGCAGCCCCGTCGCCAGCAGCCCCGTTGCCAGCCGCACCATTGCCAGCCGCGCCATTGCCAGCCGCGCCGTTCCCGCCGGCATTTCCACCAGCATTGCCTCCAGCGTTTCCGCCGGCGTTGTCTCCGGCATTACCACCAGCACCGTTGCCTCCAGCGTTCCCTCCAGCGTTCCCACCAGCATTACCGCCGGCATTGCCACCCGCATTATCACCAGCGTTACCACCAGCATTACCTCCAGCGTTGCCTCCCGCATTACCTCCAGCGTTACCCCCAGCATTGCCTCCAGCGTTGCCTCCAGCATTACCACCAGCATTACCCCCAGCGTTACCCCCAGCGTTACCCCCAGCGTTACCTCCGGCATTACCTCCAGCATTACCTCCAGCGTTGCCTCCAGCATTACCTCCAGCATTACCGCCAGCGGCTGGGGCACCTGGGCCGGCGGCAACAGCATCCGCAATCAAAGCTGCCGCTGCCTGACCCTTGGCTCCATTATTGGCAGCTTCATTGATCGTGTTGCCATTGCCAGTGACAGTGAACCTAACGCAGTCATCCTGTGATCCGCGTTGGGCAACCGGCATGATGACGGGCTGATGGTTGGCAGCGGACGTCAATGTGCAGACACGGTAGTTTCCGGCTGGGAGCCCACCCGTCACGGCGGCACTGAGTCTGCCCTGGCCGTTACCGGCGTCGTTGATTCCCTTAAAGAAGGCGAACTCCTGTGGGTCCATGGGCTGTTGGGGGTTCAGGTCGGCGCCTGTGTTCTGCACGGTAACATGGGTATGACCGACTACGTTTCCGTTGTCCAGTTGCTGGGGTGCCGAGTAATAGGTGACAGCGGCGTTCGTAAAGGCGCCGGCGTTGAGGTTCGTAACCTGAACTACAATCTCAAAGTCTTGATTAGAGGGGATGGTGGCGCCGTTGGCCGGGTTCGTGATGACTGTCGAGATCATCCTGTCCTTGGAAGGGATCTGGCCCATTACTGATTGAGCGTCGAGTTAGCATCCGTTTGTATCACCATCAATGCCACTACATACCAATGCCGTTACAAGAACCCGTTGTGATTTGAAGACCGTTGGTTAGTGTTTGTCCCTTGCAGAAGTTGATGAAGTTGTTTTGAGAAGTCGCCGAGGCAGCCTGAACTGCCTCAGCACCCAGCGAACTTTTGCCATCGGTGAAAGAGCCCTGTTGAACGACTTCTGGGTCTAATGTCGTGCCTCCTCCTTGATTGTTGCCCCCTCCTTGGTTGTTGTTTTGTGCTTGGGCGAGGGCCAGCGAAATGAGCGAGGAGACCCCTAAGAGTCTTTTGAAGGCCATGGTGCCAGACTGGCGAGGCGAAAGAACTAATACAACCCAGCTGTCTGAAAATGAATATATGAAGAGAACGAAAGTCAGATAAGATCCACGCTCAACGTGATCTGTCCAGACCTGGCTGGCAAGTGGATCAAAGAAAAAGTATGAGAGAAAGAACAAAGAAAAAGCGAGAGTTGGTGGAGGTACACAAGAACAAGAAAACCACAAAAGAAAAACCCAGGCTTGAAGTGGCTTGGGGTCTTAAGTTATATGAGGCCCGTTCTGCTCAACATGCCCACTCGCAACCGAGGTGAGACCACTTGGATCCATCGTCAAGGCCGAGGACAGAAGAGATGATGGTGCACCTGAAGACGGTCCGGGACAGAGCGAACGGTGAGAGCAACCGGCCGCATAGCACTTATGAAACATGGTCTGAGAAACCCGCAGTGGCAAAGGAATGAAATCGTAGTCCAAAAGGGTAAGGCTCGGGGAATATGTCTAGATCCACCCAAATGTTGGTGTAGGATGGCTCTGGGGAAGGACGGGAAAATGCGGTGGCGGCGGTGGGAGACCACCAGGTCGAGGACGCCCAGAAGATCAGACGACATCGAGGTGTGAAAACGCTGCAGAAAAACCGGCAGAGATTATCAAGCTCGGGTTTGGCTTAAGTCTCATTGCGAAGATCGGAGTCTGGGGAAGATTCAGCACTGTGTCGGCCATCTTGACCAGAAATGCGACGACCACGTCAAAGGCCAACACCAAGGTGAATGATGACAGAACCTCAAAGCGAAACCGAGTGGCCAACAATTACCTGACCCAGCTGAGGGAGGTAGAGATGGCAAGACGCCCACGCTGTTTTACGGCGACGTTTTGGAAAACCGCAGCTGATGATAACAGCGGCGGCGGCGGCGGCGATGGTGGTGTGTGCCTATGTTGGTTTCACACAGGAGCAAAAGTGCTCGACTGAAGTTGCGTTCCTATTAGCGTTGACAAACCGCCTGATCAAGGTTCGATGACTTTCCACTTAATCAAGGCGGGCTCAAGTTCTTTAGAACCTAAAGCCACCAGTGATCGACTGAGATAAGACGCCCGCTCTGGGTATGACGTTCTGAGCGTAATGTTTTCCTGAGCAGCTTTCCGAGATGTCGGTTCGATGAGAAACACGACGGGAGTGCACGTGCCATATTGGGCCCGTTGAGCTCAGTGACATGGAGTGGGGAATGGGGTGTGGAGTCACTGTGGTGTGAAACGAGGACCCTGTTAGAAGGAAGAACGGTGTAACGGGCCAGGCCGCTGCGATGGAACCCATTCTACAACATGAGACTACCTGTACTACGCCTACCGCCTATCTTACTTGGAGTTGCATCTATAAGACTTAGGAACACTCTATTCAGAACTCTACATTCCTTCAGCTCACTATTAGCTGCTGTAGGAATGCCCCTAGACACTACACTCAGTCTTGTGCATCTAAATAACATGTTTGTGATGCCGGATGAACATGCTTTTTCTACCCACCAGGCATGAGGAACTCGGGTCCCGAAGAGGGCCGTTGGCAGGTCTCGCACTTTGTCCACAATCGCACCCCAAGACCAGTCATGAGGGCAAGAGAAGCGTCTCTAGGACCCGAGTCGGATAGAGCGGGAGAGAAACCGGGTGACTACCGCCGTTGATGTCTCTGCAGTCTACCGGCCGAGTTTATGTACTGTACTACTGTAGTTAACAGAAAGCTGCTTGTCGTGCAATCTTGGCAGCGTTCAGTCTCCTCTGCCAAGTCAGGGTCGTTGCGAAGTGGGGGGATTCGAAAACAAGCTTAAACCACCCCCGGCTGGTGGTGTTGATCATAAAGAGTGCCTGCTACACCTATCCCAGCTTTTTAAATGGTAGCGTGTGACTTACTAACCTGATAGGGTATACACCTCTTAATTTTATCAATATTTCAACCATGCTAAGATACTTCCAAAAGAGCCATTTCTCTATATAACATGAAGTACCATAGCATCTTATCACGATTCCAGAT
>MU864049.1:0-52535 GCA_033296885.1 Triangularia verruculosa | reverse complement strand
GCCCCCCCCCCCCCCCCCCCCCCCCCCCCCCCCCCCCCCCCCCCCCCCCCCCCCCCCCCCCCCCCCCCCCCCGGCATTGTGTTGGTTGAGATCCGAGACAAGATGACGCTGTTGAGAGGGTGGAGGTAAACCAGATGCAGGAGAGAGCTTGCAGTTGGGGGAATGGAAGCCAAAAGGAGAAGGTGGGTGCCGAGGTGGTGGGTTTGTGATACGGGGGGAGGGAAAAGGGGAGGGAGGAGGTACATATATTGATCCTGTTTCGCTACCAACGGCATAAGGACTGGGTTATGGTGAACCGCGGTGTTGTTGGTTCTCAGTGTATCTGTGTGTTTGCTATCACACCACGGCAGCCTTGTTTATCTGTTTGGGTCAATGACACACTCTCTTGATCACATTTTGTGTGTTTTTACATATTCAAGAGCGGAGTCTGGAGGAAGCCACTCGACACCTATTCCATCGAAGCACTGCACACACACAAGCTATTGACGCCCGGTTTCAACCCCTTGATCGGAGACTGAGGGAAAGCTGAGGAGGAGCAGCAGCAGCAACCATGGCGTCCTCGGTCCTCGCCGCCTGGGAAGACTGCGACAAGACGGACACGCTGTTTATCCTGGTCTGCACGGTTATTTGCTGGACGATTGTCCCGACTGTATGTCTCTTCACCGTCGCTTGACAATATCACAGACCCTAACCCTCCCTTACCCCCGTTTAAAATCCCCTATTAACACCCTGAACAGGTGGGGATAGCCTACGGGGGTTACACCTGGCGCCGGAATAGCCTGCACGCTGCCCTCCCGGCGGTGTTGGTGATTGCGGTCTGTTCAATTCAGTGGTTTGTACTGGGGTACAGTCTTGCGTACGGGGAGGGAGGGGGGTGGTTCTTTGGGTCATGGACGAGGCACCTGTTCCATCGGGGGGTGTTGAGCGAGCCGGTGGGGACGATCCCGGCGGTGTTGTTTAGTGAGTTCCAGTTGGTGTTTGAGGCTACTGTTTGCGCGATTGCGATTGGGGGTGAGTTCTTCCTTTACGATTACCTAGCTTTTGTTTTGGGAGTTGAAAGCGGTGTGATAGCTGATGGTGGGTGTCACAGGGTTTGCGGAAAGGGGGACGATCAAGGCTTGCGCGGTGTTTATTGCGCTTTGGTCGACGTTTGTTTACTGCCCGTTGGCGCACATGGTTTGGGGAGGGGGGTGGTTGGGGGAGGGGATTGGGGTGTTGGATTTTGCGGGAGGTATGCCATCTTATTTATATTCTACCTTGTATAATTGTGGATGGGATTGTTAACACCCTTCCAGGGACACCGGTTCATGTCTGCTCTGGGGCTACGGCCGCCGCTATCAGCATCTACCTCTCGTACCCGGTCTTCCGCTCCAGGAAATCCGCCGTCCGCACACCCACCCACATCCGCCTGCACCGCCCGGGGAATTCTTTTTTTCAGCTACTCTCCATGATCATCATCTGGGGCTCCTGGCTTGCCTTCGACGCCGGCACCGCCTTGGCGCTGAACTTCCAGTCCGTCATGGCGCTCTGCGTGACCAACCTCTGCGCCGCGTCCGGCGGCCTGACCTGGAGCGTCATGGCCTTTCTCGAGTCGGGCAAATGGTCCCTTGATGCGACCTTCATGGGCGCGATCGCCGGCCTGGTCATGATCACGCCTTCCGCGGGGTTCATAGACATGCCGACGGCCTTCTTCTTTGGTGTCTTCGGCGCGGTGGTTTGTCGGCAGGCGTTGAGGATCAAGTTCACGAAGGCTGCGCATAGGTGGAGGTGGGTGGACAATGGGGATACGTTTGCTACTCATTGTGTCGGGGGGGTGGCGGCGACGATCATGACGGGGTTGTTTGCCAGACGGGAAGTGGCGGCGTATGGGGGGTTGGACGTGGCGGGGGGAGTGGTGTTTGATGGGAATGTGAGGCAGTTGTGGGTGCAGGTTGTGGAGGTGGTGGTTGGGTTTTGTTGGAGCTTTGGGGGAAGCTGGGTGATTGTTGCGGGGATTGATTGTATTCCTGGGTTGGGGGTGCTGGCGGTTGATAGGTAAGTTTTCTTTCGATGGGAAGGAGCGGTAAGTGGGGAGTGAGAAAGCTGACATACGATAGGCATATTCATGAGGGGCTTGACTTTTATGAGACGGAGGAGTCTCTGGGGATTTTGTTGCACCCTGATGAGGAGGATTATACACCGACTAATAAGGGGAATGTTGCCCTTGACTAGGTAGGAGGTTATTGACGTATGGTATGGGGCTTTGCCCGTGGTGTAAATGATGGTTCCAAAAGGCACCAGGCTTGTTGTGGTAAAAGATGGCCTGTAGTATTCATGACTCTCATCCAAATAGAGAGTGAAGTCCCGGCTGGCTCATGACATCGAGCCAATGTGTCCGACGTGTCAGACCGATCTCCTCGTCGTAGGCAGTCCAGACTGCTCGAAGTAGCAGCTTGGCAACGCCTATTGGCTTCGGTGGCAGGCTATTTTCGAGCTGGTCGAGCCGTGCCATGATGAACGAGCGAGCTTGCGAGGTCTTGATTGCGTTCTCGGAAATCTCTGGCACGGTGGCGAAAGGAAACTCCCGCTCACTGACCATGCCAGATGCTGAAGAAGGCGTTGATGTGGTAGACTCGGCGCTGAGAAGAAAACTCTCGTGTCCACGGCCAAGCGGGACCTTTTTGTCAAATCGTAACCCGCTCCCCGCGCAGAGACAAAGCAAGGGCTGGATACATCGCATGCTTCCTACCGGCAAGGCCCTGAGCACCTCTGTCACGTGGAGCGCCAAGGGGGATACCCATGTGTTCCAGACCGCCGAGCCATCCTGATCTGTCAAATCCGGCATTCGTTTGGCTACCAAGTCGGGGAACGTCACGTACAGCTGGAGAAGAGATGACAGTCGATAGGCTTGTGTCGCGTTGTAGAGATCAGTTGAGACATTCGAGGCTGTGTCGGGGGTGAGGTTGGTTTCGACGGGAGATATATCGATCGATAGCAGTGACTCCTCCACTAGCGTAGCTTCCTGGATATCCCTCATCGCCCCTTGAAGAATACGGTAGCTGGTCCCGTCATTGTGCCGCCATCGTGTCCGCGATCGCCTGCACAGGGCCACAGCCTTGCCGAAGAGTCGAAAGACATCGGCAGATACACCTGTCCATGCGTGCGGTGTGGCCGATACTGAAGGGCCCTGGTCTGCAGGCTCTGACCAGCTGAGCATATTGGTGAAGTCGATTTCCTCTTCTGAAACCACGCTTCGAAGTGCTTCTTCGTACAAGAGGCAGCCCTTGAAGAAGTCGAGGAGTTTCTGGGATTCGGGGTCGAGGGTCTGGCCGTCGAGGGTCTTGAGAACGTTGTGGGCTTGGCGGACATATTGCTGACCTAGCTGGCGGGACTCCATCCAGCACATGGAGGAGCTCATGCAGAATAGGGATAGTAGCAGCTCAACGGGGAAGCGGGGGCGATGGCCGGTGGAGAAGGCGACGAGTTCTTTGTGGATGGCCTCCGCGGCCTTTCGTGGGGCAGCGCGAGCGGTGTCTTTGATGACATGGGGGAGACGCTCGACGAGGGAGGCTGCTGAGATGGCCTGGAGAGCGTAAAAGACTGGTGTTGATGTGTTCCAGAGGGTGGATGTTAGTCTGCGGTAGGGGTTGGCTTGGGAGTCAAAGGCCGACCAGGAACAGCAGACAGATTTGAACCAGTGCTCTATCAAAAAGGTGGGGATGTCTACCACCTGCTGGTACAGCATTGGTTCCTGAGGCTGACGACTTGCTGACGTTAAGGCACCGTTCTTCCGGGCAACGGGAATAAGAGTCCCGTTATCTATGCTGGTGGCATCCTCAGTGTAAGAAGTCTCTGACTGGGGCGGTGGCGACAGAGTAAATGAACTCGGTGGCGGCGAGGCGGATAGCGTAGCCGACCGTGGTGCTGAGGATGATTCCCGGCTCACAGCCGTGCTGGGAGTCGCCGGGACAACGTTGGCGGCATTCCCAGACGGGGGGTTCGCGGCATGGGAGACAGACTTGACGATGGAGGCCGACGCGGCGGTGACCAGCTGGGTGAAGTTGTCAGGCCCTGTCGGGTTGACCACCGTCGGTCTTTCATGCTTGGTTGACCACTGTAGACGTTGCTGATAGCCGGGGCACTGGAAGCCCTTCTTTAGACAGTTCTCACAGGCGGGTTTGGCCTCATCACATCGTAGCTATAGAAGATAACATGATTGCTGGTTAGCTATATGCTTTCGGTCTGGCACCCCTCAAGCCGACGATCTATCCTGACGCTGGCAGGGGGACAAGAAATAAAAGAGATCGTGGGCCGCGTACCCGCCTGACTTTGCAAGTTCGACAACCTATAGCCCGATGTTAGCAGCGCGCGTCAGATTAAGGGGAAGCTTTCTTGCGTACCAGTTCTCGACTTCTGTCTGTTCTTCATCTTGTGCTCTTCGTCATGATCAATCCGGACACGAGAAACTAAACACTGAGCGGAGATGGAAGCAGGAAGAGAAAGAAAAGATCATGCAGTCTACCAGCAGGAGTCTCTCTCCCAGCCGGGGCACAGCCCATGGCCAGCCAGCCCCAGTCCTTTGGGCGAGTCCCGTTGATAGGTTGCATGGGGGGGAAGAATGGACCAATGATGGCGATCCCGGCAATCAGAAGGTCGGTGACCCAGGCGGGAGCTGGGTGGGAGTCTGCCCCACTTCGGCTTCCTTGGAATCAGTGACATCCAACCAATTAAGACCGACATCGAGCGCCACCAACAGCAGCTTTGATGATTGCACACACACACACCAGACTGCGACATATGTTCAGTTGAAATAAGGGGTCGGAGGGGTGAGTTGGAGAGGAGAGTGTGGGCATACGCTCCGTGACCCCCACCTCAGCTGGAGAGGATAGAGAATGTTCCAATTGTTCTGCCGTCCCACGGCGCAGCACGCGTGGTGGGAAAGCTCTTATCGATCGGTTGTCATTTACTAGCGAACAGCATGATCCCAGCTCCCTGCTTCCCCGCGTGACTTTTGGGTCTCTGATCCCCCGCTAGGCCGCGTTTGGACGGGTCCGAATGCTTGCAGCTCTTGGGGACCGGTCGGAGCGCCAAGCCGGCGCCAGACTGAGGTCCGGCCCGATAAACGTGAGAGACTTGTGTCATTCTTTGGTTGATTGTTTTGTCATTTGCTTGGTATGGCTCTCTCCTCACTGGCCATTGCTATCGTTGTTCGAGAACCGCTTCACAACTCAACGTCGTCTTCTTCCCCTCTTTTCCATGCTCTCAAAATCTCCACTGCCTCCCCAGCCCCAACCCTCCACCCACTCTGATACCTCACACACCTCCCCACCAGTTCCCTCCACCTATCTTCCACCACCTCTGGCAGCACATCCTCCCATCCTCTCTGATCAAATGCTCTCCAACTCTCCCACGGCACCGTCCTGAGCCCTTCTTTCCCACCTCTACGTGCCTCGGGCCAGGTCTCTTCTGTCGGGCTACCGATGGTTTTGAAGATGCTCAAGATGAGTCCAAGCTGATTCCCATCTTCGTGTACACCTCTGCTCTCAAAGAGCGGCTGAGGACACGGCTTCCTTACACACTCTGCCAGCATCACGCCCGCAGCCCAGATATCGACCGCTGTGGTGTATGCCTTGTTGCCGAATAACACCTCTGGAGCTCGGTACTGGCTTGTGCCGATGTCTAGAATCTTGCCATCGGCTGGTTCTTCTGGTGATGATGAAGACGGTGACCATGCTGTGCCGAAATCCATGAGTTTGATACTGGGGAGGGGAGAAGAGGGTGATGGCGGAGACGATAATAGGAGAGAGGAGGGCTTGATGTCCCGGTGGATGATGCCTTGGCTGTGAAGGTAATCTAAAGCTGAGAATAATGATAGGAAGACGTGGTTGATTTCAGGGGATGTTAACTGGGTACTGGAGGAAGTGTGTTGTTCAAGCACTCTAGTGAGGGTAAGAGGCATGTAAGGGAAGACGAGCACAAAGCGGGTGGATTGGTCGTAGAAGGTTTCGATGAGGTTGATGATGTTTTCGTGAGAGAAGGAGGACAAAAGCTTGGCTTCGAGGCGCGGGTTGTGCGGGGCAATGTTGCTCTCGACGATGACCTTGAGGGCGTAGGTGGAAGAGCGGTAGACTTCGGAGGTGATGCCTTCGCCAATATGGTGGCAGTTGGTGTAGCTGCCTATTCGGATGCCTGGGCTGGAAGGCTCTTCTGGTGGTGGGTATGGTGGAGATGATGGTTGCTGAACTTTGGGCGGTGGTGCTGTTGGAGCTGGCGGGGTACAAGCAGCATCATATTCTTCCTAAGACATGGTTAGAATATGAGACGAGCGCATGTATGCAGATGGCTACATACTCTGCTGGTGGCTGTCTTGTAAGCTTCATTTTCTATGCTAAAAGCGCTGCCCCCTGAAGAAGCTAGAGCTTTCGTTCTATCAATTATGACCTTGTATCAGCACCTTGAATAATAAAAGTAAATGAATGTATGAGCTCACAGCTTCTGAATGTTGTCATATCGTTCCGAGGCTGTAAGTGCAGTCCTCCAATCAGCGGAGTCTGTCATCTGGAAAGGCTGTCTGTGTGCTGAACCCCTGAATTTGGGCCGCCCTGAATATGTAAGCAACGAAATTAGGTAACAAAAAGGCCGCGGACACTATATGATTCTGACGATGGTCCCTCAGAGTATAAGGAAGATGGTTCCAGAGAGACAAACTGCTCTGTCCGTGACTCCGTGTGCCTTCTGCATCCGCTGTGGGCTATAGTGGACCGAGTCTGATGCAGTGAATTGATTCCCCAAAGGGATGCGGCTGGCTGGCGGTGCTTGGCGTCGCAGGCAGGGAGCTCGGTGATTGGCTGGCTGGCATTGTCAATTCAACGACGGCTGTGCAGCTTCCCCACAGAAAATGCGAGCTTCATCCCCGTGACATCAACCGTCCAAGTTCCACGCCGAACCCGCGACAGCAATTTCAGACGCTGCCACCAACGAGCCGTTCCATCTTTTACGCCCCTTTGTTTTTTGTATTCTTTTTCTCTTTATTTCCGATATTGTCATATTCTTCTTACGCTCTCTGTTGCCGCTCGGCGGCCCTGTGATACCCACTGCTTAACCACCGGCATGAGTCGATTTGATCTAGTCCAGCGCTGTTTGTCCCCTCCTCGCTTGGCTCTCGGCCTTTGACTTTGGCCAATCTGCGCCTCAACGACCAACTCGTACCAACACATTGCCGACCATGGCTGCCACCGACGACCTCTCGCGGGCCGAGTACCCAGCTATGCTGGTGAGCCACATTCGCCGAAACGTTGCGCCTTCTTGTCTGCTAACTGACGTGTGCTTGTACAGGCCAGCCTCCAACCAACCCAAGCTGTACAAACATTGTCCGACCGAGTCAAGCGCATCACCAAAGTCAACACTGAAATCGCAGACTGGCTTCAGGTACGAATTGCGATCCGAGGGAAGGGAGCGCGAGCTAAAGAGAGGAACAGGAACGCAAAAGGGTCGAGGAGCAATACGTCGCCGGCTTGCGAAAGCTGCTCCTCTTCAAGGTGCCTAACGCGTCATCTGAGCTTGGGTTGGTGTAGCCCTCTACCCCCTTGAGTGACATTGTCGACTAACATCAGGTTGCGCCAGCATCTTCCAAGCACCGTGGGATAAGATCCTCCAGTCCACCGACGCCATTGCTGCCTCGCATCACTTATTCGCTTCTCGCATCGAAAAAGATGTCGAACACTCGTTACGAACCTTCCAGAATAAGAAGGAGATGCAAAACATTCAGAACATTAGCGCGAACCTCCAGACCATGGCCAGAGAGCTGGACGATGCCGCCGAAAAGTCAGAGAAGCTGTCCAAAAAGGGCGGCAAGGCTAATGCCCAAAAAGTCGACCAAGCGGCATCCAGATTAGAAGCTGCCAGCCAACAATGGGAGTCACAGGCACCGTTCATCTTCGAGACACTTCAGGCTTTGGACGAGCAGCGCATCAACCATTTGCGCGATGTTCTAACGCAGTTCGAGACACACGAGGTCGACCAGGCGACGCGAACACAAGCAGCTGCCGAGGAGGTGCTGAACATCATGCTCGAAGTCAACACCGCCAAGGAGATCGAGAACTTTGCCAACAAGGTCACGGCCGGGAAACCAAAGATTGAAAGGAAGTCCACCAACACGAGGGCGTCTAATGTTACTACCCCAACTGCCGCAGCCCCACCCAGCGTTCACGGCGGACACGACGACGATGTTACTAGTGAGCATTCCTTCCAGCACCAAGGACCCTCGGAGTCGAAGTTGCGAAGTCGGATTGGTACCATGCTGGGACGACGGAGACAAAGTGTCCATGCAGGGTTTGGCCAGATTTCTCCTCAGAAGGGACTCGGCCCATTCTCTCGGAACATCGGAAGCAGCCACGGTCATGTCCTGTCGCCGAGATCTTCATCTCACAATCTGAACAATGACTCTCAGAATAGGTTATCGTCAGTTGTCGAGACCCCCAAGAGCCCGGGTGCCGCGGATCATCGCGACTCCACTGCGGAGAAGGAGAAGGAGAATGCCAAGGATTCACATGAGGGTCCGAACGGTACGAACGGGGTCACCGGTGGAGATGGAAACAAGGACAGCCACCCGGTGAGGTCGTCCAGTCTGCTTAACGGAACCGCCGAGGATATCTTTGACGCGCCGCCTCCCCCAGGGCCACCACCATCACAGCAGAATGAAGAGCCATCAAAGGATGCTGAAGGGTTCACCATTCCCGGTGCCATGAACGATCCCATCTCCCAGGCCCAGAGGGAGGCAGCGGCCGAGGACGGTGATCAGATGTTCAAGCTCAATATCCAGAACGAGCCCATTGCCGAGGAAGACCAGGATGCGAAGCAAGCAGCCTTGTCCAACGTTGCCAATGTTCTTACAACTATGGGCGCGCCGGCCAGGAAGACAGGTACTGTTCGTGGCAGACGGGACGTTCGAAACACGATCTACATGCCAGCCCCGACACAGGGGGTTCCCGGAAGCACGTTCCCACCATCACCATCACTGCCTGCCACAGCTCTGGCGAGACCTACGCCACCATTCTCTACAGAGGGGAGCCACGCCTCTCATGCATCTGACACTCAGTCTATTCGGTCAGGCACATCGTTTGGTGGCGCATCATCTTACGGCGGTTTTGCTAGGCGGAGACATCCAGACATGCATGGGTCAGAGTACGCGACTGGCCTGAATTCATCCGTGATTGAGTCGGTGTCTGCTGTGTTCCAAGACGGCGAGGTCAAGACTGTCAAGGTTACGGGTGAGATTGCACTGTCGTATAACCCAGACCTCAACACAGCTCAACCAGGTATGTTGTCCTTGAATGCCCATGGACTTGGGTAGCTTGCTAACAGTCGACAGAGCACGCAACCATCAAACTTAACAAGTTCCCGATGCTCGAATCCATCGGTCCTAACCGCACCTTTGTCGGCAACACGATATCGCCGGATGAGTTTACCATCGATGTTTCGCACCTGGCCAGCACCACGACTGCCTTCACTTACCGCGTCCACTCCGATTCAGACACAGCGCTTGCCACCCAATGCCCAATCATCATTCACCCCGTATGGAAGCCTCAGGGCGACAAGCTTGGTCTGCTCCTTCAATACCGCCTCAACCCGGCTTCGAACTTGCCCCGCCCAGTAACACTCTCCAATCTGTCTTTTGTCGCCACGTACGAAGGCGCTAGGGCAAGCGGCGTGCAGACCAAGCCATCTGGTACTCACCTCAAAGACAAGCACCTCGTGTACTGGCGTCTTGGAGATGTCACCTTGACGGAAGACTGGGGCAAGATTATCTGCAGAGTCATTGGCGAGCAAAACGCCGAGCCACAACCAGGGCATGTGGAGGTCAGGTGGGAGTACACATCTAATGAATCGGAAGGGCCGGGGATAGGCAGCGGGATTTCGGTGGCCAGGCTAGGGGAGAGCAAGGGCAAGGAGAAGGAGCTGGACGAGGAGGACCCATTTGCGGATGCGGGTAGCTTGGCCAACCCGAAGGACACGAGGAGGTGGATTGACCTGCCGGTTGTGAGGAAGATGGTGGCAGGGAAATATGAGTCGAAGTGAGTTGATTAAGTGTGACGGTTAGGTGTTTAAAGGGGAACAAACGAACGAATGTGTGGAATGATCACTTTGAAGGGTGGGGAGGGTAGCTTGATGAGGAACCTAAGTGGGATGGGATGATGTGTGGAAGGGGGGGAAAAAGAAAACCCTGCTCTCGTTTTATATAATTTCCTTGTCTTTTTTCTTTCTTTCTTACTGATATCACTTTTAACTATTCTTATTCTTGGATCATCATCACTGGCACTTTTGTTTTTGCTTTTCTTGTTGTTATGTGTTGAGTGATTTGTTGGTGTTGTGTGGAATGAAAATTGTAACTTGAGAGGGCATGGAGTAAAGTTGGGAGGGCGCAAGTACGAGAGCATGATATGATATATATATATACCTGGTAGCCAGTACACTTTAGTCAAGATGAACATATATTTCTCTTAAAAACATTGGATCATGCAGATGGAACAAATGGAAAAAATGGTTGGTGTATGCTACTTGAACACTGACCAAGTCAAGCTATTTTCTCGTATGACATTATTTTGCTTTCGAATACTGTATTTATCTCACAATACCAGCACAAAAAACATGATCATTTCATTAAACCCTTCCCTCCCTTCACTCCCCACCTGATTTATTCTTTTTCCCCCCAATGGTTTTCAGTCATCAAGGTACTCCCCCACGTTCTCAAACCACACACCTCCCCCACCACCTCTCAACCCACTCCCTATCCCCCTGTCCGTCCCCTTCCTAAGAAGACCCCGGCACCGTCCCGTCATCACCATCCATCATCCCCCCCTGATGCCTCTCCTCATAAAACTCCAACGTCAGCGCCGCCAGAAACCCGGGAACGCACCCCCTCTCCCGGACCCAAAACTTGATATTATCCCCAATCCTCCTCGCAAACTCGCTCCTCGGCCCCCCTCCCACCTTCATCGTCCCCTTTTCCCCGTCAAACACAATCGAATTCTCGTGCTCGTCCGTCTTGGAGGGGTAGTACACGCTCTCCACCCGCATCTTTCCGCCCGGGATAAAACTGACTGTCCACCCTAGCGTGCTAAACACCGCTTCTTTAAACTCTGCCGATTTAGCTGCCCATACTTCTTTTAGACGGCGGGAGGACTTGTGAGCGGATGCGACCTCGGCTTTCGCCTCGGCGATTTCTCTTTGGGCGGCGGCGAGTTGGGAGGTGGGGATTGTTGCGAAGAGGGTAGGTTGTCGCTGGGTGTGCGCTACCAACTCGGCGTTCTCTGCCTTTAGCGCTGCCAGCGTGGCGGTTTTGATGGCTTCGTAGTCTGACGTGGGGTTTGATCGCAGTGACAGGATCCGGGTCGAGGCGCGTTCCTTTGCTTTGGAGAGCTGCTCTAATGCAACTGAGTGTTCTTTTTGCAGGAGATGGAGATTTTGCTGCAGGTCTGACAGCTCGGCTTGGAGTTTCCTGTTCTTACGTGCGAGCTGACCCAAGTGCTCTGATTCCGCGTCGTCAGAGTCTGATCGGGGACGTTTGCTGCCGATGACGGGCTGGACTGGGCTCGTGGAGGCGGATTCAAGCGACGTGAGGTCGGCGTGGAGGGTTGCGACTTCTGTCTTGTATTGGTCAACCAAATCCTCCAGTTCTTGAATCCGTTGGGCCTTTTGCTCGTCGACGGTTTCCGGCTGCATGGTGATGTCCTCCATGTCAAACGTCCTGAGCTGCGCGCGGAGGTACTCGACTTCTTTGACGGCCAGAGCGCGTTGCCGGTCCAGACGGGCACGAGCCTTATCGTTGCCCGCGCTGGATCCGCCCGAGGTTTTGAGTTTCTCTATTTGCTCGAGGAGACTGGCCTTCTCGTCTTCCAGCGACTTGATGATGTTGTCGCGGTCGGCAACCTCGGGCTGGAGAGATCCTATCCTCTCCAGCAGAGCGGCCGAGTTGAGCCGTTCGGCGACGAGAGCCCTGGCGACGTCTTCTGGTGAGTCAAACTCAGCCTGGCCTTCACTCTCAAGATATGCCGCCCAGGCTAGTCTCTCGTCTTCCAGTCTCTGGCGCTGAGTTCTCTCCTCGGCCAGCTGCTGCTCGATGGCCTCGGCAGACTCCAGCTTGCGCTGCAAGGACCGTTTCTCCTCCTCGACCACTTCGACAGCCTTGTGTACCTGGCGCAAGTGCTTCAGTTCGGCGATCTGCTCTCGGTTCTTGGCCTCCAACGCCCTTATGTGTGTGACCTGATCCGACAGCTCTCTCCTGATAACAGCAATGGTCTCGGCGTCACCCGTTTGCGCCTTGAGCATCAGCACTTGAGCCTCAAGTTCGCCAATAGTTTCGTCCTTTTCGGTCAAGGCTGCCTGAACTTTCTCCAGGATATCCTCCTTGGTCCGGTTCTCCTCCTCCAGCTCGTGTTGGATCCGCTGCGAAGACGCAACCTTGGCCTTTAGGTCATTAATCTCTCGCTCTGCCATGCGCGCAGCTTCGTCCTTTTCCGCATTGAGATCCTCGAGCTGTTCTTGGAGCAACCTCGCCTCGTCGAGCGCGCTTCTAGCCTTGGCTTCCAACTCGCGTTTTTGTTGCTCCTGTTCAGCCCTCAGCTCGTCCAGCTCGGCCCGTAGCGCCTCGACCTGTCGTTGGGCGCGTCCCTTTTCGGCATCAGCAGCTTGCTTCGCTTTGAAATCGTCTTCGGCTCGTCGTTTCGTGTCTCGCATTTCGTTCTCCATTTCCAGACGGGCCAGTTCCTTCTCCTGCTCGGTCTGTCGGATTTGGTACTTGAGAGTCCCCATCTCGGCCCTAAGATCTTCAATGACCTTTCGTTGTTTGTCATACTCGTCGCTTTCGGGAGGCTCGCGGTTTTCTTTGCTGCTTTCCCGGCTGTCCCGTGCTGGTGACGGTCCCGCTTGCCCGCTAAGTCTCGAGCTGGGGCGCGCCATACTGCTGGCTCGAGGATTGGGGTTCGACTCGCCCGTCATGAGGTTGTATGATGGCTGCGATGAGGTGCTGTTGCGCAAGCCCGCAATCTTGAGCTTGGTCAGCCATGCTTCTTCTCCGTGGCGCGTCGCGGTAAACTTACTCTAGAGCTGGATGACAATGTTGGTCGTGGTGCGCCTCCCGCAACGGTGGCGCGGAAATTTGGAGCGCCGGTGCTGCTGGTAGACGGGCGCCTGGCGGACCCTGGCGGGTCGCCTTTCGGAGTGAACGACCGCATCAGTTGGGAGGTTTTACTGTTGACCAGACGCGGTTGGAGTTTATCGGGTGTTTGGGGCATTGTGAAGCCGATTGTTTGGGAAGACGACAACGTTGTTGTGGCACTGATTGGCTGCTGCAAAATAAAGCGGGGCCTGTCAACAGTGGGCTTGGCTGCTGGGATCTCATCAATGCGACTGGCGGGTGCTGGAGACAGGGGAGGTTATCATGGGCGACATGAGAGAGCCAAGAGAGTTGAAGAAACTGGGGATTGAGTTTGTCTAGCGAAGGCCGGCTTTGTGAAAGGGTTCAGTGCTGTTGTGGCAGCAGGAGTGATGGGTGCGGTTACCAGTGGATGTTTGCTCCTCCCAGTCCGCTATCAGTTTTGATAGGCAGGTAATGGATATTCCGTACTGAATTATGAGACAAGGCTTCCCATTCCGTGGGCAAGACTTGAATCTCTCTGCATGTTCTGAACAGAGGGTGGTTCCAGGAGATGAACATGGCTATCAGCACATCCAGAGGACTGTGATGCTTTCAGTAAACAGTATGCTTGGCATCTTGCATGGAATGTCGCCAAGCCTTCGATCTGTGGGGAGAACAAAGAAGCGGCATGTGCCCCTGCCGATGACGCGGAGGCCCGTGCCCAAGCTATCCACCCCAGGGTCTTTTTCGTCTGGAGCTCCCAGCATCAGAACTCGCATGGTTCCACAACATCCATGGCTTTGGATACGGACACCAGGTGATCCTCCGCGGCATCCGCTGCTCTTTACAACTCCTTCCAGCATTGATCATTCTTCTCTATTTTCTCATATCGACCTCTTCCAACATCCAATGGCTCCTCCTGCCCGTCTCCCCTTGCTGCTGAGGGTGAGTTCCCGCGTCCCCTTCGGTGGTTGGCCAACGTCATAGCTCATCAAGCTTTCTAGGGTCGCCTCCCACTGCGCCCCAGGCCCACCACGACCAGACAACTGCCCTTTGCGACCGCGCGACGATATGGGACGAACATCGAGAACAAGAATGAGCTGGAAAAGGAGACAAGAAAAGGCGCCCAACATGACGCTGCTGCCGACGAGGCCACCGACACCTCCAGGTCCGATATCAAGTCCGCCCAGGCCATCGCAGAAGAAGCTTCAAGCGCATCCGACTCGGAGTCTTCGGTAGTTAGTGACCTCAAGGACTGGGAGTCGAATCCAAACTTTAAGATCGAATCGTTTTCCGACCTACCCCACGCCAACTTTGGCGTTAACCAGCACATACCGTTCGACGCCGAGTTCAAGGAGGTCCTAAAGGCTATTCCCTGGGCATTTCGTGCGCCAATCCGTTATGCCTTTGCTTATGGGTCCGGAGTCTTCCCTCAGTCAAAATCCAGCGGAAAGACGGCATCAGCAGAAGAAATAAAGGCCATTCACCCAAAATGCCCACCGGCGGTAGCGAGGCACCAAGATGGCACACCGAAAATGATCGACTTTATTTTCGGTGTGTCCCATACGCAGCACTGGCATTCTCTCAATATGAAACAACATCGCGACCATTATTCGGGTCTTGCCACCCTCGGGTCCGGCGCCGTGTCATATGTGCAGGACAAGATGGGTGCTGGAGTCTATTTCAACCCTTATGTTGTTGTCAACGGCATCCTGATCAAGTACGGAGTGGTACAGTTGAAGACACTAGAGGAGGACTTGACAAACTGGGACACACTATATCTAGCTGGCCGGTTACACAAGCCTGTCAAGATCCTACGAGACGACCCTAAGATTCGTCTTGCCAATCAGATCAACCTGCTTTCTGCTTTGAGGACAGCCCTGCTGCTGCTGCCGCCAAAGTTTAGTGAAGAAGAGCTTTATGCCACCATCGCCGGCATCAGTTATCTCGGGGATCCACGAATGTCCCTACCTACAGAGAACCCAAGCAAGGTTAAGAACATTGTCGGCAACAACATGACAAACTTCCGCCGGCTTTACCTCCCACTGATTGAAACGCTGCCGAACGTTGACTTCAACGATCCCGGCACCAGCGCCAAGGATTGGGTGTGGGAAGCTGGGAACCTCAACCTCGAGCAGGATATGGATCCAGTCAAACGAGGCAACATGGTGCGCCGGCTGCCAAAGTCGTTCCGGTCACGTCTCTACTTCCAGTACCAGAGGAAATTTGCCATCCCCCAACTGGAGTTCAACAAGATGATGGAGGAAAGTAAGAATGAGGACTCTATTGCGTTCAAGCGCCGCGAGGGCGGTGGTTTCGAGCGTCGCATTGTCCAGGACGATCCCACCGAGCTGCGCAGCTACATTCGGGAGGTCATCAAGCAGACCATCAGCTGGCCCGCCACGACGCAATCTCTAAAGGGGCCCCTTACCAGCGGGTGGTCGAGGACATGGCAGTATCTGGGGGAGAAGATGGCCAAGTACCGCGAGGGAAAAGCCAAAGAGACTGAGGAAAAGAAGGAGAGCGAGGAGAAGAAGCCGTGAGGTGGGTTCCTGGCATGTTTATGATCACCATGATGAGCGTTGCTTTTGGCTTACACAGCCGAAAGCGGTGATTACCAAAGTTGTGTCATGATACACAGGCCTCGGGTCTCCTCTGTTGTGTTTTTACTGTACATATTACCATGCATGGACTGTAGAGTAGAGTCTGGTTGGCGTTTTTAACATTACAAGCGATCGGGATGGGTCATGAAATAGAATGTACTTGGCATTTTTCTCTATTAGCAAGTGTTGGATAGCTATCGAACAATGCGAATTCATCCGAGCATAATGGAGCTTATTTTGTGGCACGGTTAACACGGGAGTGGTTGGTGGCGGTTGAGGTCAGTTGCTTTCTGGGCAGAACGAACTATGACGTAGGTTGCCTGACTTACATGCAAGCAACCGTTTTGTCGATCCGCCGCCCGCCCCAAAGCCGGATTGAGACGTCATTGAGAGGTCGGGCAATATATAATAAGAGTGGATTTGACGGTTTTAAGGGCCGTTGGGGGTTTAAAATATTCTGATTCAGAAACACGTCGTTTTCAATCAGCTACAACAACTACACGAATCATTTACACATTTTTCTCCAAGAAAAAGAAGAAGAAGATCAGAAGGTAACATCAAAAGATGGAGAAGTCACCAGCATACAACTACAACGGCGGGATGGACACGGGCGTCACGGGCACCACTGGCACATCCTCCACTCAAGACCCCATCGTCGCCGCCCAGCAGCAAGCACCTGCCTACCACGACGACACAACCACCGCAACCAAACAACACAACACCACCGGCAACGATTACTACCCCCCCTCTGCGGGAGCAGCCTCGGCACCGACTACACACCCCGTTGGTATTGGTGCTGGTTTGGACCATCACACTACAAACAGGGATAGTATGGCCACTACCGCGGTTGCACCACCGAACAACGCAATAAGGGCGAGGTCGTCGTCGTCGAGCTTCACGGGAAGTGATGTTTTGTTGCTGATCATGGCGATCTTTCTGCCGCCGGTGGCGGTGTTTTTGAAGAGGGGGTGTGATGCGCACTTTTTTCTTAATATACTGCTGACGATTCTGGCGTGGCTGCCGGGGATGATTCATGCGTTTTATGTTGTGATGAGGTACCCTGGGGATTTGGGGGATCGGAGGGCGAGGAAATATGAGGGGAAGAGGGGGTTGTGAAGGGGGATAGGGGAGCATGGGGGAGAATAGGTGAAGGGAGGAAGAGGGTGTCGTGATACCAACTTGAAAGTTCTTTTTCTTGTTGAGGGTTTTGGCTTTGTTTTGAAAATACTGCTACTTTTGTTTGTTCCATTGTCCATGACCTGTCTATGAAGAACCAGTTGTTATTCACGTTCGCCGATTCGAGTGATATCTTACAGTAGTTCCCATGATGCTTGATTCTGTAGGGAACGGTGCGTCAGTCCACTACATCCAATGTCCGCCCACTAATACACCCAACATTGACGTCGATGAGGTAGAGAATTCCATCCATCGTATACAGCGAATCGAGTTATCCGCTCATTTAATGACGAAAAACATGTGCAGTACATCGTTTCTGCAGCGCCCTCTCATCATGCCTTACTCCTATTCTCGCTTCGAAGACCTACAGCTTTCACCAAGTACACGTCACCTCACGAAACAAATCCAAATAACAATCAACATCATGACAATGACCATACCAATTTGGACCAAGCAGTGACATCTCCCAAGTCAGCAAATTGTTATGGGATGGTATCCGAGTTAGGGTTTGTGAGTCAGAGGACTACGCTAGGCTTGGGGGGAGGCTTCGGGGGACTTGCTAGGGCATACGGGGCTCCGTTGGTTTGAATGGGGGATTCCGGTCAACTGGATGGGTATTTAGACCTCTGGGCGATGGATTTCTCTTCCTCTGTTTTCCTCTGTTCTTCATCTGACAAATTCAATTCACTTATTTGAGTCCTACACTTGCATCCGGTGGTAGGCCCGTATCAGGAATGAGAAGATGGATGATAGGTTGGAGGTTGTGGGGATCCGAAGGTGGTAGGATGGGACTTACCGTTTTTAAATAAACCCGAGGCTAGATACGGTATGGTCGTTCAACGGCTGGGTCAGGGGTCTGATGGATGTTATGTGAATATGGTTGACTCAGGTAATGGACTGGATTCAGTGTGTCGGTCCCTGGACGTCGGTTGAGAGCTTTCGGTCATGGCCCTGTGGAGAGGCTCGATGCAATGTTGCTGTCGTTGGTAGGTAGGTAGTATTGTCGTCTGATATGATGATCGACCCTTCGAGACTAGTGTATACCTAGGTAGCTACTGATAAATGAAACCAAGACTGAAGGAAAACCCAATGCACGTTTCAGAAGACACGATGCCGAAAGCTAGGAATAATTTCTTTTTTTATTTCTACATCCACCCCCTTACATCCTCGAATGTCCTCAGACACATAAGCACAGGTGGAAAAAAAACATGACTTCAAAGTAACGCGGGGGGAAGGACTCGGAGAACTGCTGCTTAAAGCACCATGTTAAGTCTGATGACCCGCTGAATAGGTAAGGTCGGCAAGGAGGCACACATGACAAACAAGTAAAACGAGGGCGTTGTAAACTTGGCGTGCAGGGACTGCCAGTAGATTCCTAGGTAGTGCGGGATCCAGCATCATGGCCCGTGTTTATTGCCATTGTTCTATTGGCACTTTTGCGGTTGCTGGGGCTGGGAAGTTGGAGAAGAGGTGTGGTGTGGACGTTCGTGCCCAACCCACGAGCGTTTACGTAGGGAGGTAACTTCACGTCCTGGTATTGCCCGCTCAACATTCATCTCGAGGTACCGCCCGCCTTGCACCCCTCGTTTCAGACAAGCAAACACAGAGACAACAGCCGCCATGGTCAGAGTCGCCAACAACACGATGCCTGCTCTCGGGGAGGATGTGCGACTTGGGATGCTGTACGATGCACGAAATGGTCGATTCTTTGCTGACATCTCGCTTTGGGACCACGGCGTTGTCAATGCGAAGGAGGTGGTTGACAACGTCAAGGTGCAAAACGCCGAGTACAGATACTCTTACTCGCTCGAAGAGGCGCGCAAGAACAGCTCTCTCAGTCTCGAGGACTCGTTGAGTCTGGATCTCAAGCTCGTCACCGCCAAGGGATCGGCCAGCTACCTGAACGACAATAACTCAAGCACGCACGAAGCCCGCGTCGACGTCTCTTGCACTATCGCGCGCCGCACCCGCCGCATCCCACAGGAGGTGCTCGCGTCGATGAAGAATGGGAAGAATCTCGACGACAACCGCTACACACACTTCGTTGCTGAGGTCATCGAGGGCGGAAGCGCTACTCTCAGCTTCTCTCAGGCCTGCTCCTCAGCCGAGGAGGCCACTAAGATGACAGACGAGCTCAGAGCCGGCTTTGTCAGTCTAATCGAGGGCAACGCCAACTCCAAGAAGGGTGACTCCCTGTTTGACAACGTCAAGATCTCGTACAGCGGTGCCATGGTCGAGGATGTGTCCACCCTCGACGACGCTCGTCGGGTTGCTTGGGATATGCCGAAGAAGTTGGTCAAAGCAGATGAACACGCTCAGCTACAAGCTTCTGCCGCTCTCTGTTATTGACAGCAAGGCAAACCGAGTCATTCGCAGCCTCGACAACGACCTTGTTGCCAAGACAGCTGCCGCCCTCAAGGCAGGCACCATCGTAGGCCTAAAGCTGAGAGACCTCCAGGGCGAGAAAGTGTTCCAGACACAATTTCCTGCCATCGCCACCGAGATTTCAAGCTTCTCGTCCGCCTTTGCTCAAGCCGACACCAACTTCAGAACGACGGCACGTTATTTTCTGCCGGCCCTCCGAGACGGCAACACGGACAAGAATGAGATGAGCACCCAGCTCCTGGCGGCTATCAGCCTCTTTCGGCAACGCATCGAACTCGCCGATGAGTACATCCGACTTAAGGACAGGGAAGCCAACGTTCTCCAGAATTCCGTCGCCAAGCTCATCGATCTGGGTTTCAAGAACCACCTCGGGGACCATGAGGTTCAGCCGGTGGTTGGCAGCAAGGCTCTGACGTTGTTGTTGTCATTGGGGGGTCCCTCTATCGGGCGTGCCAAGCATCCGCTTCAGTCGAGGATCGAGAGAAGAACTGTTGGCAAGGAGGAAGATGACTCCGAGGACGAAGACTACGAGGATGAAGGCGACGAGTGGTTCGAAAACCAGCAAACACTCGCCCATTTAAACTCATCTTGTGACGCCCTGATTCGGCAGCACTTGCTGAGACTCCCTGGCGTCCAAGTTACCTTTGGCGTGGCGAACATCGACAAGGCTGTTCGGCCGGGCAAACGGAAGAAGACCAAGGCCAACATCGGCGACATCATTCTGCACAACAGGGAAAAGCTTGTAAACGTTACCGGGATGCTCCCCAACCCCCCCACGGCACCCACCCTCGTCGTCGCTGGACAGACCATCACTGTGAACTGGCTTCCCGAGCGCGAAGAGCTGGAGACGGAGACGATACCGGCAACAGGCTTCGTAGTCAGATATCGCCGTCGACGCAACAAGGACAAGGATGGCGCATTTCCCCGCGCCACCGAGAACGAGGATCATACAGAGATTGCCTGCCCCGCTTCTGCTACGAGTGTCCAGCTTGGCCCGTTATCCGATGACTGCGACTACGAAGTAGCACTTGCCGTCCACACAACCGTCGGAGCCTCGGATTGGAGCCCACATGCCATTGGGCGCACGGATAAGCAGCCGTCGGTGGCATCCGAGATGATCACCTTCTTCCAAGACAACAAGGCCAGACTCTCGAAGTCTGATCCTCGGGGAGGGGTGAAGCCATGGGACTTGGTTGATTCAAGCAGTGGTGGCGTCAAGAAGACGCTCTTTGTCGGCCAGAAAGAGGTAGATAAGCGCTACAGCAGCGAAGCGAAATTCTCGAAAGAGATCGCCGTCCGCATCGTCGATGTTGCCCCTGAGTTCAAACCCGAAGTCACAGCAGCAGATATCACGGACGACAAGAATACCGTCGTCGTCGTGTTTACGGGCACCAGCGGCCACGGCAAAAGCACCGAGGTCAACGCCTTTATCTCGTATCTGCTCGGTGGTGAGGTCGACGACCCAGCCCGCATTCTAGTCATCGACGACCGTGGTGCTCGGCAGTCCGAGTCGGTAACACAGACAGTCACCTGCTTCCGCATCCGCCCACTATCATCACTTTTCGAGGGCAAGACGTTGCTCGTTGTCGACACACCCGGCTTCGGCGACACCAGAGGTATCTCCCGCGACGCCTTCGTCACAGCAGCCATGTCCGAGTTCTTCAAGACGGTCAAACACGTGAACGCCATTATTTTCACGTGCAAGGCCAACGATTCCCGAACGACATTCTTGGAGCCCGTGGCGACATACATTTTCAGGCTCTTCGCCAAGAACGTCCACACCTGCCTTCGCACAATCTACACCTTCAGCGACGTCGGTGCACCCCTCGCACGCGGTGCCCTAGAGAGGCTGAACTGGCCTGTCAAACAATTCTCGGTCGAAGTGAACAACAGCGCCTTCACCGTTGAGCTCGATGGAGGTGAGAGAGACGACATCGTCCGGGAGAGCTGGCTCAGATCTCTCCGAGGCCAATTTCAAATCCTGCAGATGCTGCTCCGCGCACCCCCTGTGCCGACGACCCAGAGCGCCGAAGTAGTACAGGGACGCATCCGGCTTGAGAAGAAGTGTGAGCTCACCGAGAAGAAGATTCTTCGCACCGCCGACGACGCCCGATCGCTCATTACCCGCTTGGACGCCCTGGCCCAGGCCGTCGGCAGGGGCCCCGGTGACAAGATCAAAGTGTCAATAGACAAGGCAGTGCAAGAAACGCTCCCCGAGGGTGAAGCCACCACCCTCTGCATCAACTGCAACTTTACCTGCCACCAAATCTGTGTGTATGGCGACGACGCAGACAAGAAGGGATGTATCGTCATGAGCGAGGAAGGCAGGTGCACCGTATGCAAAGGGAAATGCAGCTGGGAGAGGCACAAGAACGCCAGATTCATCATCAAAACCGTCAGCAAGATAGTCGAGATGGTGCCCGAAGACCTGATCACGCAGTGGAACTCGGGCACCAACTCGCTCGAGGGCGCGCTCATTGATGCGATGGAGACGTACCTCGACTTCCAAGAAGAGCTGCGCAACGATATTCTTGATTTGGCCAAGCTAAATGAGGACCTCACAAGCAAGGCACTCCTTCAGAACCTTTCTAACCTGATCAACTACATCGACACACTGATCAAGACGGCACAAGCCCGCGGCTCAGCCCCCGAGCAGGTCATACAGCTCGCGACAGCAAGGAACACGCTCATCCTTGAGCGTGAGCTGACGGGAAGGGGCGCGGAAGCCTCGCGGGATTCAAGGATCCTGGTCCAAATTATGAAGAATGTGCGCATGGAGATGATGAGGCGCATAAAGTTGTCTCCCCGTGAGCGGGCCGAGGAGGAGAAGAGGGCATGCAATCTCTATAACAATCTTCGGGATCAACTGCCTAGCGACATCAAGGCGAAAGCGCCAAAGGCGCTGAGTATGAAGGGATACATTTTCAAGGGCGCGCTTTACCCTGAAAATCTCAAGGCTGTGATTGAGTTGGTGAAGGTTGTGTTGAAGGATGGCGGGGTCGTGGCTGCGCTTGTTGCTCCAAAGAATTGAAGGCTTGAGGGTGTCGGAAGAGGAACAGGTGGGCACTGGGGACCAGCAGGATGATTCGGAATTTTGAAGTGTTATGTTTTATGTACGTAGTCTAGACCGAAAAGGAAAAAAAAGTGTTTATTTTCTACTAAGAAACGAATCGCGTAACAGTGATTTGTTTTGAATGTCATGAGATCCATAAAAGGGGTAAAGGTAGAAGGGTTAGGGTCCAGTCAAAGGTGCTCAAGTCACCGTCATGCTCAAACTTCTCCATCTTGCCTCCCCAACTCCATTCTCAACGGTCCCCACGCATCATCCGACCCTAAAACCGTCCTCATAGACAGTCGATTTTCCCTCCACACATAACACCACCCCTCACAATCTCCTCCGCAAGTTTCCCCGGCTCTCAGTCTATAGTTCTTCTCTGTCATCCTTCATAAATATCGCCTCCGTAACCTTCCTCGGCATCTCAGCTCGTTCATACTGCTTACAATCATCCACATCTAATATACCCGTGAAGGTTGATGCTTAAATCTGGGCGAAAAACACTGGACAGATTAGTCGGTACTGTAAATTACAATCAGACCTTTTGATAAAATAAAGAGCCTGTTGATTAGGTATGGCCAAAAAACCTTTCACTATCTTCCCTTTTACTTTCTTCCAAAGCCTCTTGACCATCCTTCCAGACACTCTTCCGCTGCTTCCAGGTTGGCAGCACCATCTCCTGCGCGTAACGCTCCGATCCTCAGACAAAAGTGAAAAACCTCGAGTCTTTGGCATCATCCCAGTCAGCATGCGCTATTTCCCTCTTTGAAATCACATTCTGATAGCAGTCTGCCTCCGTCGCAGGATCATGGTGTCGAACCCAATCAGTGAGTCTCGCTTTGGGACCATCAATCCCGCGATACTCGTCATTGAGTCCCATGCAACCGAGTGCCCAAATGGCGAGGTTCACCGTGAGGCCATCAGAACTCTCCCAGGGGATTGCGGCGTATTCGATAGCGGCGTGGTGAACACCGTCTTCTGACGAGGGGAGCGCGCTCACACGGAGAGCCACCAGCTCCTTTTGTGTGATGATGTAGGCGTAGCGGGTCTCGACATACCTGCAGTATGTCGCCACTTGCTGGAGCGGCCCAAGGAACGCATCCAGGTCGGCTAGCTCTAGCCAGTCGGACTGCCACTCTTGCGCGAGCTTGTTGACCCCCAAGGTATATACGACTGGCTTTTCGGTCTTCTCTGCATCGAAATGGTAGGTCTTGAACAGCTCACGGTCAAAGACTATCCAGTCCGTGCTTATGACCAAGTCGTCTTTGTCCTCCGCTTCCCCCGCTTCCTCTCCCTCCGTGCCTTGCGAGTCGTTCGCGTCCTCCGCGGCCGGAAACTTCGTCGCCCAGGTAAGAACACCTGTATTTGGAGCAAGAGTGATGGTTGGCGGCTGCGGAACACTTTGCTGTGAATCATTCGAGTTTTCTGGTCTGTGGATCAGCCCAGCCGTGGTCAACCGCGGGCGTAAAGCTAGTGCGGCTGCCTTCAATGGGCCTCGGACGATGTTGCAGGACCAGAGAAAGCCAAGTATACGAAGATCGGACTCTTCACAGATGGTTGTCGGTGTTTCGGAAAGCGAGTGGGGTGCGCGGTAGGGGTTAAGCTCCGCGACGGTGTTGATGTCTGTTTTCAAGATGTCGCCGTAGGCGAGATTTATCGCGTCGTATGTGAAGTCGGTCCATTTTGTCACTGAGCTGATATCAACGACGTCGTACTTGTTTCTTCTGGGGATAGTATTTATGGTGCCATTCCATTTATCTGTGAGTCCTGGGTTGGGTCGAGTCAGGATATCTTGAATGTATCTGGGTGCTGCCATGATGGTGAAATTGGGGGGGTTCGGGGTAATGTAAAAAATGAAACTTCGGAGGACATGATGACGATGGACTTATGACGAGCTACCTGGGCTTTTAGTTGGTGGACAACACCTTTGAGGCCTGGTGCCAAGCCTGCCCTTGCGTTTGGCAACCTACCTATTTTATGGGTCAACTGCAAGTTGCTTGCAGCCTTCCTTACCTGACTTTCACTGTCTTTCAACATTTTCTGCTATCTTTCAATAGCCTTTTATTCTTTATTGATGCCCTTTTGTCATTGTTAAACGTTTTTATCTTGCTCTCTTTTACTGCTCTTTTATTAGCATAGGTCAGGTAGGTACAAGCTTTTCGAGCTTACCTAGGCATCCTGATTATACCTATTTGAGCGCCTCCTTACTCATCATCTCTTAACCCCAGCTACTTTGGTTCTTAGGAGTCCTGACTGTTACCTATCCTGCAGTCACACCCAAAAAATTAAGGTGGTAGACATAGAGGTGTATGTTGGGCACCTTTTGTAAAACATTAAGAAAGCACTGGAACGGCCACCTAGGTACATATAGCGGTATATTTATTATTGAAATTACTAGCAAGGAAAGCTACCTATTCGTCTCTGACTATCATGAACAAAAGAAATATTCATCCAACGACTTACCTGTCACTACGTATGTGTTCCGTCTTCGACTTCAAGGCCATAAATGTAACTGGCTCTTTCCTGGCTGAGCTGATCGTGAAATCATAAGAAGTCGGGTTTCCTTCCTGTACCATTAGGTACCCCAGTACCAACCGTGCCACCCAATTTTACGGTACGCTTCTTCAGTTTGCTGTCAAAACTGGACCGGATACTTCCTTCCTTGAATCACACAGTGCTTATATTGCTGGACGTTCGGGAATTTTGACGCTCCGTTACGGCTCGAGGGCCACGAGGTACTTCCTGTCGGCTGGGGTTTGCCATTTGGCTGGTCGAAGACTGTCCGGTGGTGCTCTGGACAAGAGTGACGAATTTGGCGTTCTTGGTATGGTCCCAGGCTGCTGCGGCTATGATCCGCTTTGAAATCACGTTCCGGTAATAGGTCGTCTTCTTTACCGGGTCCTGGTATTGAATCCATTCTGTAAGCCTGGCTTGTGTCTTGGGAGCCACAATTCCGCGGTGTCTGTCGTTCAAACCCATGCAGCCCAGCGCCCAAATAGCGAGGTTGACAGTGAGGCCATGGCTACCCATAGCGGACCATGGGATACCCTTGTATTCGACGGCGGCGTGGTAAACCGTGATCAAGTCCCCGTTGCTGTTATTAACAGCTGTCGATGGAAGACTGCTCACGCGAAGGGCCACCAGCTCCTTTTGCGTAATAATGTAAGCGTAACGAGTTTCGGCATACCGGCAGTATGTCGCTACTTGCTCAAGTGGCCTGAGACGCTCATCGGCGACACTGCGCTTCCCTGGTTTGAGATTGCTGTTGTACTGACGCGGCTTTGCCTGTTTCTGCGCGTCGGCCTCGGACAAACTGAGCCAGTCAGACTGCCACTTTTGCTCCATCTTGCTGTCTCCCAGGGCATATACGATTTCCTTCTCGGTCTTCTGCGCGTCATACTTGTACGTCTTGCACAGTACACGGTCCATGACCACCCAGTCCGGGCTCATGATCACGCTGCCTTTGTCCTTCTTGTTAATCTTGTTCTTCACCCAGGAGACTTTCTTCGCGGCAAGAGTGATGTTAGGTGGCTGTGGAGGAGCAATTTGGTGGGAACTCTGTGAAGACCCTGGTCGGGAGCCTTGTGAGGAGGAGCTGGGTCGAGAGCCTTGTCCGGTGGCGGTGAATCGTGGGCGGAGAGTCTGTGCCGCTGCCTTTAATGGGCCTCGGACAATACTGCAAGACCAGACGATCCCGAGGGTATCAATATCGCTCTCCTGGGCGATGACCGTCGGCGTGTCGGGGGAATCCGGTGTCCTGTAAGCTGTGTGCCCCGGTATACTTCTGATGTCGGTGTCGAGAATGTCACCATATGCCAGGTCGATTGCGTCAAAGGTAAAGTCAGTCCACTTGGTGACCGATTTGATGTCGACTGTGTCGTAGCTGCCTGTCCTTGACACGGTGTTTTTCGTGCTCTTGCCGTCCCATTTATCGGTGAGTATGGGGTTGGCGCGGTTTAGAATATCCCGGATGTGCTTCGGGGCAGGAGATTGGCTTCCTTGGCGTGAGGACATGGTGTCAATGGCGTATTTGTCGTATAGATAGGTGCTCTTCACAGCGTTGGTGAGTTTCTAACGAACGGTATAGCTGTGACCTGCACAGGCTGAATGTACCGGTAGGGATAAAATAATTGAGCGAAGTTCAAGTTGATGAGAACCTGGTGTCAGTGACCTATTTGGTACTTGGGAGAAGCTCACCTCCCTCCCTATTTAACTGGATGCGAACATACCTCTGTTCTTTCACTGCTATCGTATCGTGAATGTTATCCCGGGAGTGTGTGGTGGCCATAAACCTTTGGCCCCAGAATTGAAACAAAGGTATTTTTAGTCGAGCCTCCCCTGTGATAGACTCTACCTACCTACTTGTTAGAGAGGGTTGTGCTATCTGGGCGAGACTCAAGCCTGGGGCTGCGATCCGTTGGTATAAGGTAGGTAGGGAAACCTTTTAGGTCGCATATCCAAGCTTTTCTAGTAGCACCAGACCGCAACATCAGCCCCGGCCAGTTCGGTTGACAGCGATGAAGCATCATGGAAACACAATTTTTGGGGGAGAAATTTGGGGGTTGGGGGCCAGGGGGTTCATATGCAGGTTGGCGGTTGCCCGTTGTTGCAGGTTGATCCAACCTATTGGCCACAGTGAGCCAATGAAAATGGACTAAGCTAGGTACAGGACCTACCTTACTTACGAATATTGCCCGCCAATCCATCATTCCAGTTTTGATCTCTTTTTCACACCAAACAGCAAACAACCACCATCATGACCACCACAGCAAAACCGCAATTGCCCGCAGTGCCAGGCCCCAAACTAGCCCCATTTACGCCGACCGCTCACGCCAATGTCAAATTTTTGGAAAACCTGGGCCACGCCAAAGACAAGGATGGCTTTGTTTGGAAGGTCGAGATTGAAGACAAGGGCACTTTCGCGCTCAAGCTCTTCCCATTCATGCACTGGGTCACTTTGAGGGATAGCTGGGCCGTGTATTTAGCGCGCCCGCTCCAGACATCTCAACTGTATTACGACTATCTTTCCCCGTTCAATGCCGAGTGCCGCGCATATGGTCGACTCAAACAGGAGAATCGGGAGGACCTCGCTGTCAAGGCGTTCGGATACCTGGACCTGACCCCCGAACAAGAAGCGGACATCACTCAGCGCATGCTTGACGACGGCTGGGAATCTGAATCACTCAGTGACGACGATGAAGAAACCGATCCTAGTCTCGGCCATCCCATGTGGAATCGCTACAAGTACGACCGAGACCAGCCCATCAAGGCCATTGTCAAGGAGCTCGTGGTGGATGAAGATGGAGGCAGCGCCGTAGGGTTCACTCCTGACGATATCTCACAAATGTGGGAGGATCTACAAGGTCTTCAGCGGTTGGGGATCTTGGTTCGAGATATCCACCTGCGCAACTATGTTGCCGCAAAGCTTGTCGACTTTGGCAGGGCTTGGACCATGTTTCATCCATGTCTTGATCAAATCCACCCGTACTACTTGAAGAGGGAGCGGGAGGCAGATCTCTTTGCCTTTCAGGAGCTGTTGATCGACTACTGGTACAACGAGGAAGTGGCCACGGAGCTGGAGTGGCCGAAGGGATACACAGAGGCGCGGGATGATGTAGAAAAATTTGGGATTGACCCGCGAGATTACGACTGGCGCAAGTGGGAGGAAAGCCGGGAAGATGCAGATGCATATGTGGCATTGGGCCTCTACGGCGACAAGAAGCCTTGGGATAGTGATGACGAAGCGGAGGATTGAAGGTAGGTATTGAACCTAGCAATCAATGCCACAATTCTCAAGTTTAACTGCAGGGCTGTGATCGCTAGCTTCCAAAGGCTCGATTGTCTTCCTGATATTCCAATGCAACAGCCGACACTGCAGACGGGTTTGGCCCTTGATACAGCAAGCGGCCTCACCCGTGATATCACGACCAAATCAGCCCTACATTGTGCCTATGGAGCTTGGCTGCTTTGCCATGATCTTGGCACGCCATATTTTGCCTTGCAGTTGGTGACAGAACGGGGAGAAGCATGGCATGATTAATGCTGCGACGTTGGGCTGCCCGTTGCCAAGGCCTCATTTCTTCTCTTTCGCAGTCGCACTGTACATGATGCCGAGAGACCCCTGTCGTCACAAAGCTGAGCTCGCGTCTTAAAAGGCACCGGACCGGCCCTGTTGTTTTCATTGTGGTCTTTTCTTTTGACAAACCGCTACGAGGACCTTCTCTTCGCGATGGCTAGTGCCCTTCAGCCAACATTGACCAGTGGGTGGACGGGGTGGACTGGCACAGAATTACAGGCCTATGCAACAACATACTTTCCAGGCGGCTGTGATCCGGAGGCAACTACCGGACTAACATCATGTGACACGACACTCATTGGGTACTACCCTTATAAAGTGAAGCATACCAACATACCCTCCGGCGTTTCGCCCTTGTCGACCAAAACGGCAACCAACCGTGACTGGGACATTGCAATGGTCACCATCATCCTGCCCGCCGACTCCATTCCCCGTTCAGAGCTTGAAAGTTGGTCCCGGTTCCATATACGACCCGCCCTGACTGAGCCCACAACCGACGACAGGTGGATGATTGACCACATTCTCACCGCCCCAGCCAGCTGCCCGACCCCGTTCGAGACCACCACATCTACTCCGCTCCACAGCTGGGGCGACAACCTTCCGTCCGAGTTCATCACCGAATATCTGCTGCCCAAGGCCACCGTCGTTTCAGCCGAGACGTACACAAGGACTAACCTCTACTCCCCGCCGATAACAGAAGTAGTGAGGAAGATCCACGTCAAGTCTACAGACCTGCCCCCAACCCGCCACGGTGGGCGACCGATGTATGGAAACCAGCTCTACAACTTGGATCTCGACAAGCTCAACCAATCCTACGTCCAAAACTGTTATCTCCCTGACCAGCCGCGGCCACCGACCCAAGCTGAGCTCTGTCCTTACACCTACGCGGGCAAGTGCAGCAAGCTCGAGTCGTGGATGGTGATTGTTGCTGCCATCATTCCGTCCATCTTCGTTCTTGGATTTGTCGAAAACTTCTTTTGGTTCAGGCGGCTGATGCTGGGCAAGACGTGTCTCCGGATGGGAACGGTGTGCTGGGCTTTGATTCTCATTTTTGTTGTGGGTTTCACGATAATTGAGAAGAGAAGGAGCCCTGAGGACAGGGCTGATTTCAGGCAGCAGTGGAAGACGATGCAGCTGAAGACGAAGATCAAGTTGTGGTTTCAGTTTGGGTTTAGCCATCGGTATCCGGTGACTTGGTTAGGGGAGAGGAAGAAGGTGGTTCGTCAGGAGAGGGTTGAGATGCAGAGAGGCGGTGGCTTTGGTGGGGGTAATGGAGGAGCTGCGAGTGGAGGCCAACCGGAGCACGATGACACGCCTCTGCCGGCATACCCTGGTCCTCGTTCTTCGGGGATTAGTGGGACTACCGTTGCTTCTTCCGGACCGGTCTTGGGTAATCCTAATGCAGTTCTTGGGTCTGGTACAGCCGTCATTGGGCCGACGTTGGCTCCTGTCCAGATGCTGTCGTCTTCATCCCCCCAGCAACCTGCTGCGAATACAGGGCCAGCCAGTGATGGGTTCGAGCTGTTTAGAGGATCGAATGTTCATTATTATACTATGTCTACCTAATGTTGATGGTTAATGCTAGATACTAAAGACCTCAATTATAATCATAATCACATGTACGTCCTCATGGACTGTTTCTCAGCCACAAAAAAGCAACTCCAAAAAAAGAACTGGATGGGATTTGAACCCACCACCAAGCGAAGGGTCAGGCCGGTCCACACACACCACTCTTGACTGGCCAGGTCGGGTTGCTCGCGGCTCCCTGACCACTGCGCTATACACAAGCTGCAGTGTTAGCTACTTCGCTGATAGGAGGAGCGAAAAGGTGCTATATATTCTGTCGTCTGTTCTGTTGCTCCCCTACAACCACCACCTGCACAGAACCGACACCGCCACCGCCGCGATGCCCAACCTGCTCCCTGCACTCATCCCCGGTAATGCTGCTGCTGAAACCTCCTCTCCCCCACACTCCTCACAAAACACCGAGTCCAACGGAATAATCTGAGCAACAATAATCCTCATCGATCTCTTACTCTCCCTCATTCAATCAACCATCGTTCCAAACGCCTACAAGACTGCCCTGGTTCATTGCTCAACACGTCATTCGTTCCCAGGTGCATCATCACCACATCTGGCTTGGAGCTTTCCAGCCAGGGGACAAGCTTTCCTTCCGAGACGATGCCAGTGGCTTGGATCATGATGTGTCTTTCGTTTGCGCCGTCATATTGGAAATCGCATTGTTGGCCTGATCGGGAGCCGACGAATTGGGTGGTGGTGATGGAGGCTTGCTGGAGGCGGCGCCAGAGGAGGGCTTGCTAGCAGCTTTCGGGACCGCCGGTGATGGAGTTGCCTAAGGGGAGGATTCGTACTGTTGGTTGGGAATACACGGGGAGGATGGGAATGCTGAGAATAGAAATGACCGCTGGCGACTTTGATAGTTCTGGGAATGACTTCAATAAATGTCCGAGAAAGAAACGCCTTCAACAGGACCTGCAACATACTGTCTAGGTAGCTTTGATAGCTGGTTTCGTCAGAGACCGGTAAGCAGGTGGTGGCACGACAACAATTGATTTCCACTTGAAGACCGCAACGAATGGGAAAAGACTTCACGGCTGTGATTTCTCTCTTTCACACCACCACTGTCCCATCCGATGGTTCCCTACCTAGTCGAATACCTGCCCTCCTACCGCCTGAAAATGACAGACAACTACACCACCGCCGAAGAAGTTACATCACCCGCCATATCAAACTCCATCACATGGCAATCCGACTCAACCCCCTTTTCCGTGTCACTGTCAAGACAGCCATGCAACATCATCAGTCCCGACGCATTGGCATTGAAAGTAAGTCTAGTGAGCTGTCAGCCAGCCCAAATCTCGGGCAAATCCCAGGTATAATAACGAAAACTCACCCCGGAGACCCCGAGCACGTCCACGTCTCCCTCAAACTCAAACTCATCTCATCAAAGTCAAACCGGAACTCAACCCCAGGATCGCTGCACTTGAACCACCGCAACGTCGCCAAGTCAACGTCCTGCGCCAGACACTCGGCGGTTCTGTTCGTTGCTGAGGAGTACGAGGTGAACCCAAACGTGCCCGTTAACCCGCCGTTATCCCAGTCGTAGACCTTTAGTACTAGATCATTGATGCTCCAGTAGGAAGGGGATTGGGAGGTTGTGGTGCAGTCTTCGGCTGCTAGGGTGCTGGTAACTCCGGAGAGGAGAGCTAGGAAGAAAATGGGTGTGTGCATTTTGTCCCGCAAAAGTCTGAATAGAGTACTAAGATGGAAAGTTCAGATTAAACTCAACCAGTTTTCATCTCGTTAGTGGTTTATGGTAATTGTCGTTGTGTGTCATATATGTTATGGGGTGAATGGGGTGCGAGTCTCACGACAGGGGGAACTGCCGACAGGATCTCTCTCGGCTGAACGGCAAAGGGTGGCTAACGGAACAAGCAACGCGAACCTAATCTAATGGATCGTCATTGGTTACCATCAGATGATTGAGGGCTTGCGTGGAGAGGGGGGCGTGCCACGTACGATCAAGCAGGAGTTATTCGTTTGGTTCAGCGATATGGGTGCCAGTACTGTAGATGGAACAGCGTCCACGTGTTGAGATCAAGACCTGCGACACTGCGCCGTGCTTTATCTCGCCCTTGTGCGTAGAGGCAACCTATTTATTCATAGAAGGTACATCACAGCTCATCAATTATAAGGTAGAGCTTGTGTTATCACTGCTACCTGTTATTCATCCGACCATCGGATTCACCTACTGCACATATTATTGATGGACCAGAAACCGACCACACTAACTATACCTACCTGCATCATCTACAACGGTCACACAAAGTGGAACATTGCAGGAAAGGAGACATGTAACCTAAACTACCTAAGCGGGTATTCAACATCCTGGGGTAAGGTATCCAAAACCACGGCTCGGAACGACGGCAGTTTAAGGTTGGGCGTCTCCCAGCAGAAACGCAAATGCCGGAACCACGCACAGAGACTAGTCTAATAGCCAGTCCAATCATCGCCGCGATCTTTAGTATGGCCATATGAGACCGAGGGGGCAAACACAATCAAATTGGTCCCCCCCCCCCCCCCCCACACACTGGATCAGGAATGCCTTGAAGAGAGTGCGTTGAATCATGCATTACAAAAGGACAGCCCAAACCCGAGGTGTTATGAAACCGAAGACCCTGGCGTTCTTGCTCAAACAAAAAGTAAACTGCCCAAGAACATGCGGTCTATCTGGAGTGTTTCCGTCCTGCTGCCCTCGGCCCTCGCGGGGGTTGTGGCACCGAGGGATTGGAGAACTATGGTGAACGTGTAAGTGTCACCAGCTCACAATTTCGCGGGACTGTGGTTAACTCGTACCTATCAAGCCAACGCAACGGGTTTTACCCCCTGGATGTCGTCGACAAACTCGAGGAGACGACCATGACCAATGTCGAGGCGTACATGAGCAAAAAGATTGCCGCTGGCAAGAACAACGGCTGCACGCTGGAGAATGCTGGAGTACGGAGGGAGTGGTATGTTCAACCAACCTCAGCCGATCGGCGCGGCCTCTACTTCTAGGTCTTCTAACAATTTCTTGATTGATAGGGGCGACATGACCGTCGAGCAGCGGTCCGACTTCATCAACGCCACGCTCTGCCTCATGAAGGCGCCATCCAAAGCGCCCAAGGACCAGTTCCCGGGGGCCAGAACCCGGTACGACGATTTCATGGCATACCACCTGACGAACGCCGGACCTCTGCATGACACGATCGGCTTGTTCCCTGCGCACAAGTATTTTCTGCTGGCATATGAGTCGGCTCTTCGTAATGAGTGTGGCTACAAGGGGTATCATCCGGTATAGCATCTCCCGCCGTAAACGGTGTTTTGCTGCGGACGGAAGTGTGCTAACAGTGATAGTACATGAACTACGACCGCTACACCAAAGACCCGAAGAGCTCCGCCCTCTTCAACGGCAACGCGACGAGCATGGGCGGCAATGGCTTGCCTGACCCAAAGTACACCGGTCTTCGCACTGGTACCGGGACAATCAAGCCCGCCGGTGGAGGCGGATGCGTGACGGAAGGTCCCTTCAAAGAGTCAGTACCCCTTTCATACCATCCCATCCCATCACCCAGCGCCAAAGTAATTAACTTCGTTCAACAGCTACATGGCCAACATCGGCCCCGGCGCCCCAGTAATGAACAACGTCCCCAAGAACCCCCTCCCCTCCGGCGGCGGGTACAACCCCCGCTGCATGCGCCGCGACATCAGCGTCGAAGCCGCCCTCGGGGCCACGGCCGACCGCTCGTACAACCTCATCACCAAGTCCAAGGACATCAACACCTTCTACAACACCTTGCTGACTCCGCCCCGGAACGCGAGTGACCCGTACAATTTCGGGATTCATACCTCTGGGCATTACATTTCTGGAGGTGACCCCGGCGGTGACCCGATGGTTTCGCCTGGCGATCCGATCTTTTACTTCCATCATGCGATGCTGGATAGGCTTTGGTGGATTTGGCAGATGCAGGACCCGGAGAAGCGGGTTAATGCGCAGGTGACGCTTGGTGGGAGGGATGGGGCGACGAGGAAGCTTGATTTGAAGTGGCTTATTGCTGATGTGATCCCGGTGATTGAGGCGCATGATGGGCTGGGGGGGGCGGGTGGGGTGTTTTGTCATGTGTATGTATAAGGACTTCAGATCAGGTCGTTGTCGGTGGCTCAGGTAGGTACCTAGGTAGCTTTGCTGAAATGTTGAACTGGATCGATGCGATGTCCCGTTGATGAGTTTGGTACATCTGACATGCGAGGCCGGGATCCTGCCATCCGCCCCAGTTGCGATTCGTTAGAGGTTCGTGGTATTCGTCCCCACAAGCAAGCACTTTCCAATGAGCAATGGGGAAGGAGTCGTCAGAAATCGAGCAGGTGGCGCCAAGCTGTACAATATTGCCAACATAAACCTCGCGAATGCGAAGCTCACGAGTTGATGAGTGTGGGTTTGAGGGAGATCTGGATACCGTCCATTTCTGAAAGCCTTGTTCCAGTTTGATGGATTCCCTGCTTTTGTAACCTGCAAAAAATCCGAACTCTCTTTCTTGCCTATACCGCGGTGATGCATACCAGCCCGGTTCTTCCTCAGCGCTCCGGTCCGGCACCCAGGACGGCAGGCCCATTCTGGGTGCACCTTTGAGAATGTAAAAAGATCTGTTTTGGCAAAAACACGGCAGCAATACCTGGTATCTCTAAAAGGTGTCCCGAATTGCGGCGAAAAGTGCCGAGTTGAGCTACCCCAACCCTACCTAGGTGGTAAGTATCCAAAACCACACGCACTGTGGAGCGTGCCGAACACGTACCTACCTTACCTACCCAGGGCAACCGGTCTGTCGCGCAGCACTTTCCAGTGCGACTCAGCCGCCTTCGTCAATCATTTCGCCGCCCTCAGTGCCTATCTCTCACACTCACCATCCTGCCCACCCAAAAGAAGTCTGCTGAAGGGTACTCAACTCTACCCATCCCCTCACTAGACCACCGCAACATCCTTCGTTTCTGGCGCCACTTCTCACCAAGACGGGGATCATCAACAATCACCTCGTCTCGCGCCGCAATGACCACCATCAAGACGAACACGGTCGTCGACCTTGCCGGAATTCAGTATATCTTGGGAAACCGCGCCGAGGTAGGCTCGCTCGCCTTTGTCCGTTTCTACTTCAGCCTCCAACAGGTTATCTGACCTCTGCAGTGGACTCTTCCTGTCGGGTGCGACATTGGTCCCAATATTGCACCTGCGGTTGCATTTAGCGCACGTAACCTGCACTGGACCGCCGACGGTTTGAAATCAGTTTTTTCGACCTTCACACAAGCCGATGATGTCTTCCAGTCCGCCTTTACTGAAGGAGGTTTCCTTATTGCTCGCTCAGATGACCTTGTGGATCGCACTCCCACGCTTCATGACTCCCTGACGCGCCTTCTTAATGAAACGTCCAGTACGCTCATGTTTGGCACAGCTCAGGAGAAGGGGCTGCCTAATGGGCCCTACTTCGTCAAGGGGAACTCCCTGTATCGTGCCTGGAGATTGTACCCCGACGAAAACCTCGCTTTCACACTCGCGCTCAGCCCTTCCTCCGAGGACAGCGAAGAACCTAGGTATTTCACCTCATCATCGTTCTTTCGAGCATCAGATAGCTCACTAACACGTGATGGATGGGAGCCCTTGAGAGCCGGTGCTTACTCCGGGCTATATCCTGTTGTGGCTGTTCCCTCGAGGCTTCACCACCCCGTGAGTGAGGGAAAGCCATTGAGTGGTCTGCGAGTCACTGTCAAAGACAATTACCATCTCAACGGCGTTCATACCACTCTGGGAAGTCGATCCTTTGCCGCCCTATATGGTCCTCAGTCCGAGACTTCAGAGCTAGTGAAGCGACTGTTGGACAAGGGTGCAGTCATTTTAGGCAAGACGAAGATTGTTTATATTGACGATGAGAAGGCACCGGAAGCATCAGAATGCCAGCAGCGTCATATGGGCTTTGGGGTCTTCGAGCTACCCATTCGCGCTTTTCCATGACAGGAATCATGCCTAGTGTTCCGCCCTTTGATACACTTGGAGTATTGGCACGAAGCCCTATCAACATCCGCAAGATTATCGACTTCGGTTCAATTCCAACCCCAGATTCGGCTCCGGCATCAAACCCAGCTGTGTTCACCTCTAGTGCCCAGAGGCCCAGGAAGGTCGTCGTACCTACAGACTGGTTTCCTATGAGAAACCCAGGTCAACAGAAGATGGTAGATGATTTCCTGGATGTCCTCGAGACACAGCTGGGGCTAGAGGTGTGGCGTGTGTCACTCGAAGATGAGTGGTCGCGGAGCGGGCCTCGAGAGCTCAGATCCATCACGCTTCAGAAATATCTGGACATGGTCAGCCGCCGTTTCTCCATACACAATCGCTCCAGTGTTCATGCTAACAACCAGGACAGTCAATCTACTGGCCTAACTACTACGATGGGTTTCACACTTACGACCGGTTCCGAGACGATTTTCAGCAGAAGTTTGGACATCCTCCTTATGTCAGTCCTTTCATGACGCGGCGATGGTGAGCATGCCAACTCAGAGGCAACAAATATTTCGCACTCTAACTTCTCGTTCAAAATTGCAGGGGTTTGGCATCAAACATCACCAAGGAGCAGAGAGATCAGGGACTTGCAGAGCTGAACGTGTGCTATCAATGGGTTCGAGACAGCATCCTGAAGCCAGAGGCCGAGTACAACTTTGTCCTTCTCCCTCTAGGACGGCCCGGAGCCAACTATCGAGACATTGTCCCGACCGCTGGGTACGTTTTGTCCAACCGAGCTCGCAGCGAGCTGCGAGCTGCCTTATATTTGTATTATTTGCTAACCAGCAGGAAAGAGGTGAATTCTCTGAGTCAGCCTATGACCCAGTTGACTTCTGTACGGTTCTGGGACTCCCCCAGATTGTCATTCCAAGTTAGTGCCGCCCACCTTGCCTCAGTGAAGACCAGGTCTATTTCTTCGTCTATCTGCAGTATGTCGGTCTTCCGCAATAGGCATCGAGGACTTCCAAGTGCAGGCGAGACTTCTTCCAAACCATTCGAGGGGGTCTGCTCCGTGTTGGAAGCAAGCCTTCCAGAAGGCCGGCATACGGTGCAAAGGGGTGCTCCCCCGTATGAACACACATAAAGACTAACCACCACCTGCCTCATCGTTGGCCAAAACCCGTACGAGTCACGCATTACCGGAAAAGCGGAATACGCTCCCATTGTAGCATCCTTAGCAGGGCCCCGGGGAAGCGATGGCGACGTTCTTCAATTAGCCGTAGACGGCCTTGGAGCGGCGGGATGGCCGACAGAAATCCTCACGGGAAGAACACCTTTCCATCTAGGGTACAACGATAGGCACGCTGATCACGACACGAAGCAGGGGGTTGCTGGAAAGCGGTAGTTGCTGTATGACCCGTCAAGATTGTTCCGCGGGCTCACTAGTTTGAGCATTGGAGGGAGAGCGAGAAAACAATCATGATCCGCAGCTCTCAGAATTGCAGTTAGGACTAGGCGTTGAATTTAAAGGAGGATGTCAGTTCATCCTTGCAATAAACTAAAGTCCAGAAAGGAGGAGACATAGTCACAACGGAAAGCCTGGGCCTGCGTAACCAAACAAATACGGCGGCGCTAACACAGTCTTGCTAGATGTCAAATGTCCTGCCAGTCTTCAGTTGAAGCTCCCAGTTTGTTTTTCCGGAGGGGATGCGATCGATGAACGAGAACTGATAGTTGTCTGGTAGATGCGGGCCATGCAATTTATTTGATGATTTTGTCAGGGAACAACGGACTTGTTGATGTAGGTAGATTGCAGTGACCCAAAGTGTTCGTTCGGTATCCAGGCTACAAAGCCTTACGATGACTGCATATCGGTTGCCTGTGACGCATATCTCGGTGACTAGTCTGACGCTTGGCTCATCTTCGTTAGAGACCACGTCGACCGAAGAGGACAGTGTTTGATCTCCCCAGGTGTAGAAGAGTGTTTTGTAAGAAGGAGAAGCGCTGATCCGAGAATTCATTAGGTGTATTCTGACTGGCTCCTCTGACTGGTCTGCAAGCAGTTTCAAGAGGCGAAGCGAGTCACCCACATCCAGCGGGGGGCCTAAAGGGCTTCTTCAAGAGTACCTATTTAAGAGAGAAAAAGGCCATCGATTTGGTGCAAAAGAAAGGTTGGGCAACCACGAAGACGTGACAAGCTCAGAAGTGGGTCTCCATCCACTCAATGCACCTCGTGCTGTGCACTACCTTACTCCCGCGAGTATGGTTGGTGGCTTTGAGCGATGCCTCCGTCTTCACCAACTAAACTCTATATAGAAGTCAATATCTCAAGTAGTGTCTTCGTCTGCTCCATTCTAGCGGATACCTTACTGCCCCATTTTTAATGATATTGATAGCGTACAAAAGATCGTCGGGGCAAACCGGCATCTGATGAAGGGCCCTGCAGTCGTCAAGAACCATTTGATTCACTTGCTCCCCTGAGTATCGTCACAGCCACGAAGAGCTGGGAGCAATGAAAGCACCAAACTCATCCACAAAAGTGAATATATCAGAGCAATGGCGCCGCCACGGCGAGTGAATTGGGCGGGGCAACTTTGCGGGAAGAGGAGGGCATAAAGTTTATCTCTGGCATCTCGGATTTGAATTTTTCAATCCTCCCACAACCCTAGGCTCGGCCAACGACCTGAGCTTCGATTTTCTAATCATCTGCCAACCTTCCTCCACTCCCATCCCACATCCATCTTCCTGCTTTCTCGCCTCTCATCAGACAATCTGATATACACACTTTCTCGACAGCACCGATCATGGCGTCATCCACTAGGCGGACTTACCATCGCCGCCAGCGTCAACCCAATATGGCGACCCGTAACAACAACAGCTCACCATTCTTGAAACTCCCTACAGAGATGTATTCTCGAATTGGGTCTTTCCTTGGCCATACGGATGCTATTAACGTGAGCCTTGCATGCAAGACTCTCCATCATGCCTACCGTGGAACATCCAGCCAAACGGCAGTCCCCGCCGTCAGCTGAAGCGACTGTTGGTTGCTGGCTTCCGCTCCGCAAGCGGTGTCAACATTCTTCAAACCCGCGAGATCCTGGAGACAATTGTCACCCCACACAGCCCGACGATTGAGACCATCTTTATCGCTGATGACGTGGACTTTGCACCTGTCGGTGGTCACCAGAATTTCAATACCCACCAGAAGGCAATTGATCACCTCGTTACCGCCCTAGCTGGGATGCCTTCTCTTCGCCGAGTGGCATTTCCAGTGATTGAATTCCGCGTTGAGGGTGCTGAGCGCCAGGACGATAAGAATTTTGAGAGGCCGGCTCTGGGCACCGCTATGACGGCTATCGCAGGTGGCGTCCTGACCCAGCTCCCGCGCCTGGAGCATGTGGCCTTTTGGTCGCTTTGGCAGAATTGCGGTGTCCACGGCAGACGAATTGACGGGGTCCTTTACTTCCGCTATCACCATGTACCCGACGACTGGGTGAAGCCCTTGTATGGGACGAGGGAGAGATGGCCCATGGGGCTGTGGGGGTATCGGTGGTAGATCTGGGTGTCGTTTTGCATGAGACCAGGTATCACAGAGCACGAGAGATGCCGACGCCATGGCCTGGAGAAAGCATCGATAGCATCGCGAGTCTCGGAGCCTTGACAAACAGAGCGATGAGTTTTTATTGGGTAGGAGATGCATCTGGGCTGGTTCTCCTGGCTGGGTAGGAGAGGAGGCGTCTATACCATGGTCTGGGGGCAGATAATTTTGATCAATGAGTCCGGGTATACGGGAAGGGTTTTCATTCAGCCACCGGGAACATGCATTCATGGGCTTTCAAGACCGGTATCAGGGAACAGATGGTTGTCTTTAGGTAGCATTGAGCAGCTAGTACTCGTTAATGTTTAATACACGTGGGAAATGTCTTTGGCGGCTGAAAGCTTGAACATGCGTTGCAACGATAGAGGTGTATATGATCTCGAAAGACAATACCTAAATAAGAAGATGGTACGTCCTAAACGCGGTTCCGAGACTGTGGGAATATCTCTTCTGAATAGCACTCCCTCCCGAAATGATGAATCTTAGGCTTGGGGCTTCTTGTGGCATGGATGGGGAATATCCGTGGATTCGAAGAGATATCAGATTAGGTCTTACCAAAATCACCTCTGGAAAATCATGTTCACTTTCATCCCAGACTGGCCGAACTTTAGACCATTCACAGGATGAGGTTTTCATCAGAAAAGATTGCCTATCTCATTAAGCACTAAGAACTAGAGGGTCTCTCTGCTATTTGTGGACCAATCTCCGGAAGCCTCCCCCTAGACACCTTGGGACATTTCTGTAAAATCATCTGTTTAAGGAAGTAGCTCGAACCAACCACACCCCAATTTTCATTAACCGAACTTCCGTCCATCCCCAGAATTCAAATGCCGTTCTCGCCATCTTCACCTATTACTTCCATGTCTCATATGCACCCTATCCAGTTCCTGTTTCGATCTTGCCCTCAAATCTCGCGCAAGCAAATGTGGTTTAGAGCCAAGCAAGGATTGACAGAACCAAGGACGCCTCACCAACGGTACCCCCAAAGACCCATCGGCCACTTCTCCCCACCGCCATAGGTAGGCCTCACCCAGTCATCCTGAATATCGTAGAACTTCACATCAATCTCCCCCCCCCCAGCCGGCGCATTGCTTCAACCCCGCGGTTCTGGCACAGCGACCAGAACGCGACATGCTCCAGCTGCTTGCACCGCTCCATGACCCCCTCGACAACAACCTCCATAGCTCTTTCCACAGGCTCCCTCTCAAAGTTGATGTCATCCGTCATTTTCTCGGCACCAGCAGCGCGGAAGTCCAACACCGGAAACGCCACCCTGCGCAAACGAGGTTTATCGCCCAGGGCAGTAACAAGGTGCTCAATCATCTCGTACATGTCCTTCCACTTCTTCCCGCCAGCAGGCTTGTAGTCGGCGTCGTCCCCGACGAAGACTGTCTCGATGGCGTCTTTGTCGGGCTGGACAATCTGCTCGAGGATCTCCCGGGCACCAATGACGCCGAATCCGTGGGTGGCAGTCGTCCCGGCGATCAAAACACGTCTCAGGTGACGACGGTGGTTGACGGTCGTGAACGCGTGGAAGGCTTCGAGCAGGACTTGGTTGTTGGGGGGGCTCGAGCCCCGTAGGAACTCCAAGTCCTCGGCGTCGGGTCCGAGAACGCCGCAGATAGCGGTGATCAGCCGCCCGCAGAGGGCGCTGTCGAACCGCAATGTCTGGCGCTTGGCCTTTGCGTCGAGCTCGCCCGTGATGAAGCGCACTTGCTTGATACGCGCGAGCATACGAGACTTTTGGGCGGAGGTGCGCAAAAGGTTGACCATGCGGGCGACTTGGTGCTCTTCCATATCTCGCAGGTCTAGGTTCAACTTTCGGACCTTGGGGAGATTCGACAGGAGGTCGACGAGCATGTTGCCGAGCTCGGCGGGTTTGGTATCTTCGTGCTCCCAGTCATCGGTGTCGTGGTATTGCAAGTAGAGATCCAAAGTTCTGTTGTTACACGGTTAGTCAGGTTTAAAGGTAGGTAGGTGATCAGCTGCAAACGGTAAACCTACTGGATGTCCTCGACAAAAGGACGACAGCGAAGGTCCCCACGGTTGATCTTGTCCAGGTCGTCTCTGACTCGGCCGAGGAAGCGGCCGATGTCCTCGCCGAGCGTGGAGTGATTGTCCTTGTGGAACTGCAAAGCTCTCCAGATGGCTGGGCGGAATTTGGCGTGCCACTCTTTGCTGGCGGCCCCAGCATTGATGGCGTCGTCTTGTCTTAGGTGCTTGCCAACCTCGAGAAAGATCTCAAATGGGACTCTTGAGGTGGGCCGGGTCTGGTTGACATTGCTGCTGGCGAGATTCTGGTGAATAACTTCCTGGTTGGTCGTCATGATGCCCTTTGATAACGAAGGAACGAAAAGACGGGAGGATGTTGGCTGTTATGGCAAGGCGAGGTAAAAAAAATGAAAAGGGAGGTATTGGCGAAGCTAAGGTACCTAGCAAGTGCAATCCAGGGAAGCAAAGGGTCTTGAGCTGGTTACCTGCAAACTGCTGCGGGACTGTGTTGCTTGGTGAGAAAAGAAGGCTGCGTTCTGGGGACCGGAAAAGCTAACCTTATACCCTCCCCTTGCTCCCTTAGCCCCGCTTGATTCACTGATAGTCACCAGCCCTCTCACGCCGGAATGAATTCACTTGGCCGGCAGAGATACCAAACCTCGTTTTAATAACTATAGCGCTATATATAGATTATTCACTAGCTATCACGCTTTCCTTGCTCCCTTCCGCTTCCCATTCACTTTCCAGCAGTAGGAGAGGTCGGAAGTGAAGGACCGATGAAGCATACTCTTCAGTAAAGGTTGGTGGTGAAGAGATCTAAATCACACCTACCTAGAAGCCGTGAGTTTTGGGATACTCTCTCAACCTGAACAAAGCAGTAAAGCTATCAACATCAAGTTCACTTGCTCTAGGCTCTTCCAAGTGAAGCTGAGGTGCTAAGAATCAAGCCCAGTGTGGGAAATAAACACCTACCTATCGTAAATGATACTTGAAATGAAGAGAAACGAAAGAAGAAGAAGAAGAAGTCATCAGCACTAATCACAATAAGCATTTAAGAAGAGAGCTCCGGGGGCAGCCCTGAAATAAGTGTTGCAATGTGACATAATAAATAAAAGTCAAGGTGACAGAATAGTAGCTGGTGAAAACACGGTGCAACCAAGCAATGTTCAACAGCAACGAGTAGATTGCCTCAAACAGAGAGATTGAAACTCCATCAAGTATAATGACTTTGCCCCCCATGTCATAAAAGTAGCTGTCTGCACGTTTGTGCCTGACTCTTACTTCGTAATTGTTAAAGACGATCTTTCCCCAACCGTCTGAAGAGCTGAAGAGTCATCATGACAGAGTCCCTGTCCTTTTCAGTTAGAAATCCGTAGCCACTGTACTGTCCCGCAGTCCGCACAGAGTTGGCGACGGTAAGTCCTAACTGACTCTCAGCCCAGGATACAGGCCACCATATTCTTCTATTTCTGTGCACACACAATTGAGATGTTGAGTAATGTTACATCAGAAGGACTGGCCGAGATGAGACCGGAACTCAGCGTCCAAAGACGAAACAACAAACATTGACATGGGAAGCAACCGAAAAGGCTCACAATGTCCCAAGGTGTCAGGCAAGTCATGGAATATCACGCAAGAAGAAAGACATCACGCATCATGACAGAAGGTCTCAAGACACCTCAACTGCAATCCCATTCATCCACCTTGTGCTTTATAGAAGCGGGTATCGTACATAAAGCTCCAACACATATCCCTTGACGCCATGCTAAAAACCTCAGAATACCCGCTCGGAGAAAAACCTTTAAAGCTCCTCCTTCTCTTCCTCATCCAAGCAGACACCACACTTTTGCAAGGCTGCCACAAGCTTGCTGACCGTTGCTTTGAGCTCCCGGACCTCATTCTTAACCTTTCGAACCTCATTCTTAAGCTCTCGGACCTCATCCTTAAGTATCTCATTCTCTTCCTCCAATTGTTCAATGCGTTCGTCGTGGTCATTGATGTCGGCCCGGTTTTCAACGATGTCGGCCCGATTTTCAAGCAGAGACTCATTCAGTTCTGCGCCCATGCCTTTAAACAATTCCTCCTGCACATCTACCATGTCGACTTGTAGCTCTTTGATGTTTTCGTCGCGGCCGATGTCGTTCATCGCGATTACTGACCATGTCAACCGAGGAGGCCAAGAGAAACTCCTTTTTGGCAGGGTCAACACTCATTACACTGGCGTGTGCCAACAGGGCCGGCTTGACTGCCACCTTTTCCACCCTTGTCATTCCGTCAAGCAGGGCCTTCGGGACTGGGACTTTCCGATCAATCATGTCGGAAACAAGCTGGACGGAAGCGGAACACGGCGGATTGCTGGCGACGGGGGCAGGGGCAGCGGCGGCAGCAGGCGCCGGACCCGCGTTCGCGAACATGCCCAGAGGGACATGGCGGCGGTCGGCAGACGAAGGCCCAGACGACCGAAACGGGAGGGAAACAGTCGGGCCGAGGTTGATCGAGTCGGTCATCTAAACACCCGTCAGTAAAACTGCATAGATAGAAATGTTGCTGAGTAAGTCACAAAGCCAAACATCAAGTCAAATCATCTCCCATATCGAGGTCTCAATCCTACACCAAGCCCCAAGAGCCGCCGATCTTTCGCAACCAAAAGCCACCGGCTAGCCAGAGTGAACTGTGTGCCACTCGGACGACCCCTGCACTGAACCCCACAAGTCAGTCCCCCTTCGAGGCCCCGAAGAGCAGCGGAGGACGATCGACTACAACCAGGTTACCAACCAGGCTGTTGGGCAGCCGCTCCAGAGGCTTTCCAAAGCATGGAGACAAGGCTCAAGTACTTGCTATATCAACGATTGTGCAACCCTTTCATGTAAAAGCATGAGGAGCAAACGCTGCGCCAACCGACTGGTCCCAAAATTGTCACTGGAGTGGTCCCCATAGTGGCAGTCGTGGCAAGCGGGCATTGCACTCTGGCCCTTCCTAGATCTAGAGAGCGTTCTCGAATATTCAAAGCCGGGCGATCAAATCCCAGTTGATGTTTCGAGCGAGACTTGGGCAATCTCGTGTCAAATGACAAGTCGCGTCTCAGATCAGAGAAGGGCAGCGGTGAAATGGTAACCGGCAATGCTGTGAAATTACAGCTCCATCATGAACCCCCAGACGTGGATAACCCCCAGACCCTCTAGCGCCCCCAGATCGACAAGACCCAACAGAGAAAATGACAAGTCAAGATGAAAGACCTTCGGGTGAGTGACTTACCAACTCATCGTCGACCTCCTCGACTCTCTTGTTCTTGGAGAACTTCTGGTTCGACATGGTGAAGTCGAACCGCGGCCGAGCGGTGTTGGTTGGCGCGGGGGAGGGGCGCGAGCGTTGGTGAACGGGGGGAAAAAACGCGAAGGCGAACGGTGCTGGTCGAAAAAAAGAGAAGGGAGTGGGCAAAGGTCGTTGGTGGTCGAGAAAAGAACCGACCGGCGGCGAAGGAGAACGAAAGAAAACTTGAAAGAATTGAAAAAATTCAAGTTCGAGAAGATTGCGTGAGGAGAGAGAAGAGAGTGGGAGGAAGAGGGGAGGGAGGCCCTTAATTTATACCCTCGTGGGTGCTCGTCGGCATGGCCTGTGCACAATTGCAAATTTCTCACTTTGTGCAATTTACCAAAGCTTCAGTTGCTCCTGCGATTGTTGTGGGCAGTTGAATAGGTCTGAATAGGTCTGAATAGGGCGGTGCTGTTGACAAGTGGGGCTGCGTAGAGGAGCAACAACAGTCATGGGACACATAAGATGGGATGGACGTGCGGAGGAGCAACCTGACGGGCCAGTGTGACTGGCCATCTGAAGACCTGGCGGGTCATATGATTCCGTGAATGAGAAGTTGGAGTCCTTTGAGGCACGAGTGGCTTCTGTTTGTCCCCGAGAAGGGATATGGCTACCTAACTACGACTCATTATCATCAGATGGGTCACCAGGAGGTTGAATTCTCATGGCCAATCAGGGGCCAGCTCAGGAAAGTAAACAATGAGGTGGAGTTGATCGCAGGTTCCAGTTTCAAGAAGGAAGACCTTCAACACAATCAGAGTGATGTCATCAAATCCACGAACTTCTTTCTATGCTCTCTTTGCTCAAGCAACCGCATCCTCCTCCACGGCTACTCACCACCTGACCCCATCCCAGCACCACAAAGGAGCACGCCAAAACACCGGTCTTTCTCGTGACCCCTCTTCGGCCTCTTCGCCCTCATCCGATCGAGAGAAGGTCCTCTCGAGGACTAAGTTGTTTCCAGTAGTATGTTTTCACCAAATTGAAACCATAGCTTTTGTTGCCCAGATCAGTAGCCCTCTCGGCTCTAATCCCGACCTTCATCGAGAGCATCACAAGACGTTGGAGGCCATAGCCTCGCTCACAAATAACGGCATTACTGCAGCCACATCACTGTCAAAGTCAGGGGTTCTATCCCAGAAGAAGCCTCATGACACTGGTCCAGCACCGTTGCCTTTACCTTCGAGTGATCCAAGGATTAAGACATAGGAAATTCATGACTAGACTGACCAGTTCATCTTGGAGTACTACTACTTTGGCCCAAACATATTGAATCTAACATAACTATCAAAGTGTCCACGATCCTACCAATACATTCCTCTTGAAGGTGCCTAATATTCATGCCTTCAATTCCTTTATCCCAATTTGACCTCAAGAAAGGGCACCATCAACAGCTCTTTTCATACTTATCCCTCCCCTTGTCGAATACCAACAAAACGCCATAAGCTAGCATCTATAGATCACCTCCAACACTCATCAACCACCCCTTCGTCTCATCAATCCCCCAAAAGCTCGTCAGCACCATCTTACTGAAGACATCGACGTCCTCACCCCTTGCCTTCCCCAACACATCTTTGAAACTAGTATTTCCTTCTCATCAGCCTCCAGTTTCCTGGCCTTTTTCAAAGACACTTACTTTGCATTCTTCACCGCCCACCTCCTCCCCTTTCCCCACTCAACCCCAAACGCCAACGGATCCCTCGCATTCCACACCCGCTCCCCCAGAGTGAAACTGCTGTTCATCCCTAACTTCCCATCACACTGCGTCGGAACCTCCCCCTTCAGCAACCGGTAGATCTGGACAAAGAAGAATACAATCAAAAACGTCCTGCGAGCAGATTCCTGGAAGATCCACGTTGTCCAGAACTGGCGTGTGGTAGAGAGCGGATGGAGAGGCAGCAGTATCTCATCTGACTTGGCCAGTGGCTGTTGCGGCCCTGGGGGTTGGAGGGGGTGAGACGAAGGGAGATCGAATGTTCCTTCTTCAAAGCTGATATGCGGCATCAGCGCGAAGGCGGCTTCTTCCAGGGCGGCGGTGGTGTTGTTGATAGCGGAAAAAGACATGTAGGAGTTGTCGAGGACGCGGATGATTTGATACAAAAGGAGGGATTGGACGCGGGCGAGGAGCTCAACGGGGGCGATGGGGAGGGGGGTGGAGAGGAGGGCGGTGATGCGGGTTTCGATGTTGCGGGTGATTATCTCGGTGTTGACGGGGTTTTTGGAGAGGTGCAGGGCACAAGAGGAGTAGGCGTCTGGAGGAGGTTAGTGATGTGATAAGAGGGAAAGGTTGAGGTGGATGATACCTTGCATTGATTGGGGCATGCTGTGTTCATAAAGACAGGGGTGAGACCAGGGGGTTTGGTTTTCGCAGACCATTTGACGGGGGGCGTCGCGGATTTTGTCGAGGGCGAAGTTGAGGCGGTTCTTGAAGGCCCAAGCTACCGCTGCAGGCTTGGATAGTGAGGCGGGAGGGCCGGGGACGATGAGGTCGTAAATTATGCGGGCGGTACCACTGCCAAAGTCTGAGGGTTGCGATGGCAGGTCTTGAATGGTCTGAACAGTGTCATCAGTGACCGCTTGGGGGCCCTCGGTGATTGGGCCGAGGTCATCAAAGTTGAACAAATCACAGCAGTCTAAGGCATCTGGGAGGGTAGCATGCGGGTCAACTAATTCCTGTGACGCGGTATCAATTGATGTGTGTTCCCAGACGGAGAAATCCCAGGACGGTCCGGGAGTGGGGAGGGCAGATGGCAGCCCAGGCAACGAGCGAGACTCGGAGGGGGTACTGGGGGGTCGAGGTCTCTTGGAGGGCCTTCCATCTGGATATTGGCAGACTAAGCTCCTCTGGGTACATCGCTGGCATGCTGGAGACTCTTGTGTACATCGCCGCTTGGCCTTGATGCAGGCTGAGCAGGACTTCCGCCGTGGAGGCGGGTCGTTGCGTTCAATAGCCGAGATTGACGGCGACATGGTAGTCAGTCGTAGTGGCACCGAGTGCATGAAAGGTTCGGCAGCGTTACCGGGACACGACAAGACTGACAGCGCGTTTGTTCGTGAACATGCTGCCTGTCAGCAGTGCTGGCGGATTTCCGCCCGCCCAGGAAGGAACTGGTGACCAGCCAATAGGGTGTCCTCAACTCACAGTGCCAGCACAGTGCCCCCAAAAACATGAAGTTCTCGCATCAATCGCTTGCCTCGGTGTCGCAACACGGCGTCGGAGTCAAATTTGAGTTCTGAACCTGATTGAGCCCGCTATGGGTGGCGGGCCTTTGCTTTCCACCATCAGCTTCCCGATCCCGCTCACCAGTCCGGAGAACTATCGGCAACGGCATCGTGACTCTGACGGCGGAATGCCGCCAACGCGCCATTCGATACGGAACATAAGTTGACCTTGCCACTCAGAAGAACCTCTCGCTAACCGCCATCTTCTCTAGCAAATGCTCCCCCTGTCTCGCTCAGTCCAAAATCAACATGGCCACCCAACCCCCAACAATCTTCCTCACCTCCGCGACTGGCTCCCAGGGCCTCAATCTCGCCCGCCTCCTCCGCTCCCAATCACCGCCATGGCCAGTCCACGCGACAGTCCGCTCCCTGACCTCCCCCGCAGCAATCGAGCTCGCCTCCCTCGGCGTCTCCCTCACCCGCGGCTCCTGGGATGATCTCCCCGCTATATCCTCCTCCCTCCAAAGCTGCACCGCCCTCTTCCTCAACCTCGTAATCGACTTCACCGACTTCTCCCACGAACTCACCCAAGCAAGAAACATCCTTTCCCTTGCCAAAACCGCTGGCGTCAAACAAGTCGTCTACTCCAGCGCGGCTGCTCTTGCCTCTCTTGAGGAACACTTTGATGTCGACAAAGACGGTAGTCCAGTCATGGTCGCCAGTTTGAAGTCCAAGCAAGTCATCGAAGAGGAAATCAAGAATGGTACCTGGGACAGTTGGACCATCTTGCGAGGGGCAAATTTCATGGAGAATATGCTTGACCCCAAAGTAGCGATGTATCCCGGGCTTAAAGAGAGCGGTGTTTTGAGAGTGGCTTTCAAACCCGGCGAAAAGCTACCGTTTGTGGCTACTGCCGATATTGCCAAGTTTGCGCTGGAGGCTTTCAAGAATCCGGCGGGGAGATTGCAGGGGAAGGAAGTGAACATTGTTGGGGATGAGCTAACGCCAGAGGAGCTGATGGAGTTGTTGGGAAAGGCGGCAGGGAGGGAGATGAGGTTTCAGGAAGTGACTGATGAGGAGGTGCAGAGGGAGAAGGAGAATAACCCATTCATCACAGCTGGTTTGGCGGTGAGGGTGATGGGGAGGTTTATGAAGAAGGAAGAGACGGAGAACTGGGGTATGGGGTTGATGGGATTCGAAGAGTTCTTGAAGAGGAATGAGGACGGGGTGAAGGCAACGTATTCTTAGGGCTGCTTGAGTCTTGCTTATGCCAGCAATCTTGGGAGCCTACCTCATCAAATATGAGACTGTATCTCGGCAATTTTTAGTTCTTGTCCTAGCTTACCTTTGACTTAGTCCCGGCGAATCTAAGGGTTTTCTCAGCGGATGAAGGATGCTGTTCTTTGAGCATCGACAAGATGAATGGGGGAATCCGTGGCCTAAGAAAGACAGGATGGCAAAGCTGTCTTTGAAACGGCCTCAGTGCCGAAGCTAAGGTATGCTTCTCGTGCCTTTGGGTGCTGCGTTGCATTGCTAAACATCAAGTGTTTATTCACAAGGGTGATCTAACAGCCCAAATTCGTGCGGCCTTTGTTCTACTGCAGGGTGACAGAGAGATCCAACAGTCAAGATTGAACTCTGGCGCCCCTTCCTCAAACATCGATGTTGCCGCGTCCACAACATGAGCATGCGAGTAAATGATTAAGCTGATGCAGCTCGAATTAACTCAATCTTTGATTTGGAGTTTGCCAAAGTGTACCACCGATCGATCAACCCCTTTTACCCCAGGTCCAACAATCAGGGGTAACGCCAAGGCTTATCTTCAGCGCCATGTGGCTGAGGAAACAATGACATGCCGCTCATGGACATGATGACATCACCACCACACACCACACCAGCTCGACCTCTATTATGTCACCACTTTTGCACTAACAGCCGCAACACGGACGCCCGGTCTATAAAAACGTTCTCAACCCCTTTCACACATTGATTCCCAGCCCCAACAATTCTCTATAGCCAGACTCAACATCCTCTTGATATCGAAACAACAACATCAAGCACCTTTCCACCACCATCACAACAACAACTCGCAAAAATGAACCCCTCCGGCATGGGCTCCTCAGGCAAGGTCCCCCAGAACTCTCACACCGGCGCCAAAGCCACAGGCGGCAAGGTCGGATCCGTCACCACCCCCGCCACCGCCGGACTCGGGGAGGACAAGCCAAAGCTTCTCGACTCGGAGGGCGCCATTGGGAAGCAGTTTACCGGTTCGTATTCCACGCCACCCTTCGATTTGTGAATATGGAAAATGCTAACAAACATGAAAAACAGAGGACGGCGTAATCGGCAGCATCGGCCAAAATATTGGTGGGCCGCTGCACAGCGAGGGGATGATCGGGAAGGAGTTCACTCCCAAGGGGGCTATTGGTGGCAGAGTGCAGGATATATTTGGTGGGATCGAGAAGAGGTCCAACTGAGGGGTGGCAGGAGGGAGGGGTATTTGATGTACGATAGGAAGAGAGGGGTGAGAATGATGCTTTTGTACGCCTGCTACGGCAATTAGGTAGGCTTGATATGATTAAAGTTGGCTTTGATGAACGGATATATTCTTTTCTACTTGAGGTGTGCAACTTCAACGCACCCTTCTAAATATCTTTTCAATGAACGCTTCAGTACCTGGTCTTGAAGAATCACAAAACTTATATTCGAAACTTTTTAACCGGCCTGCTTCATTGTTATGGGATGATATCCTAGTTAGGGGTTGCGAGTCGGAAGACTTTGCTAGGCTTCGGAGACCTGTTAGGGCATATGGAACTCCGTTGGTTTGGATGGGGGATTCTTGGGCTTGGAATGTACACGGAATCTCCTGTTGTCGAGTAAATCAGCAATCTGTTATCCAAACTTAAGGCTCGAATAAGCAGTTCAATAGTATGGCGTCTCCAGCTTCGAGACCAGTTCACATACCTTTACATCATGAGCTTTGCTGCGTGTTTCTGTGGCTACGTAGGTAGTCGGTCTCTAAAAAGATTTCTGTCTCGTCCAAACATGGTTAGCCCAAAATCAGGCTCGCTTCACCTTCGGCTCACCTTCGGCTCACCTTTAGCTCACCACCGCTCACCCTACGCTCGCCATTCTCCAAACACAATAACTTTACGCGACGCTCTCATAGTCCAAATTTAGAGCCTCCCTCTCGAAAATAGGCCCGGATAGGGAGGGTCCCATTTTTAACCCCTAAATAACTCCTCCACTAAAACGGGGACCAAGAAATAGGCTCGCCAGCGTATTTGCTCTCTGTTTTAGGGGACTCTGGGTCGTAGTAGCCATTTTAATATAATAAGATCCGTCACTCCCTATCTACCTACTACGCGACTTTTCTTCTTAAGAAATAGGCTCGCTAACATATTTGCTCTCCGTTTTAAGGAACTCGGGGTCGTAGTAGCCATTTTAATATGATGAAATCCGTTACTCCCTACCTACCTACTACGTAACTTTCTTCTTCTAGTTCTAACTATATAAAGAGGTTATTCCATCCGTCTTACTACCTACCGTACAACTCTTCTCTCTTATCCCCCGTATCCTTACTACCCCGTTTATCACTACCACAAAACCTTTCTTTATACACTTTATTATTATCGGCCTTATATTTTCGCTTAACTAACTCTCTACTATATCTTCTATAATACCGAGAAAAAAAAGCCCTTAAGAATTCTTTCGCCGGGGAAAAGATAAGGGCTTAGAAAATTATACGGAGGGAATAAATAGCTCTGTAATTTATAAAAAAATTACGGATAAAATTATAGGAGGTTATCGCCGTATAGTTAATCTATAAAACTAGTAAAGTCCTTAAGCTCCCGTTAACTATCCGCTTTTAATATCAATTTCAGATATACCGAAAACCACCCCGGTATAAACCTTTACAACCTTAAAAGTCTAAAGGATTTTATAAAAAATATTATATTTAGTATTAATAATATAGAAAATAACTTAAACTTAGCGGAAAGGATTATTATAGTATATTAAAAATAGTTTATAACGGATTAACGTCGTAAAAATAATACTATTCTTAGAAATATTATACTTTCGGTTATAAATATATATATATATATTATTTCTTTAATTAATTAATTTAAACTAATTAATAGTAGTTTATTAAATATAAATTACCTAAGATATTTAAAATAAAGGGTAAGGAGATTATAAAAAATAAGCGGTTAAGAAGATTCAGTATTAAAAATTACTTTATTTATTTAAGAAGGTAATTATAAAAGAACGATTAAATAATATATAATAAGTTAGTAATAAAGGTATATAATTAGGCGGATTTATTTATTATCGTATATTCCTTTATATATATCGGCGAATATATCGAGTCTACTTACCGGGCGGGATCCGGTTATAGTTTATATTATAAGGTAAGTATTATTAATGTTAAAATAGGTCCCTGTGAGGCCTAATTTACAGTGGACTGGCAGCTGTAATACTACGTGGTTATAGGTGTGAAGGATTGGAGGATTCG